>JANHZT010002771.1:62965-74533 GCA_032468215.1 Stegonotus admiraltiensis | reverse complement strand
GGGCGGGCCGCATAGAATTATGGATGTGGGCACGCCTGTGTGTGACCCCACCGCACTCCCCTCACTTTTGGCACGCAGTGGCAAAAAGGTTAGCCATCACTGTCCTATACCTTTTTACTAGGTATGTATTCAGTAAAAGACATCTTCAGATCATATCCTCCATATCCTGAAGAAATAATACAAAAATATTTTCTATAGAACACATGTTGATTCTTCTAATTAATATTGTACTGTCAGCATATTTAAGGAAAGGTTAGGTTATAATTTTATGTTATTATTAATGAAATATAGTTCATTAAATTGAGGAAGCATACTTAACTTGATATATGAATTTTTAAGAAACAGAAATGTTAAAGGAGTATCTTTTCAATTTTTTAAATTAACTTCCCTTAAATTATAACAGCAGAATTTTAACTATATGAATGATTATTTTCTTTAAAATGCCAATACAGACCCAGAATTCATACTATTTAATTAGCTTTCATTTTATTAATGTTATGTGTAGTATAATTAATATGTGTTACTCTTTTTTTTTAGACGTGGAACTGGTGCTTTTAAATCAAGAGTGGGACTGCCTGCACCTACTCCTGTGATCAATAGCAAATATGGACTCAGAGAAACAGATAAACGTTTAAACAGGCTTAAAAAGTTGGGTGATAGCAGTAAAAATTCTGACAGTCAATCTGTCAGCTCTAACACTGATGCAGATACCACTCAGGAAAAAGCTAATGCAAGTAAGCAAGTGGCAAGAATATTTTGAAATGTATTTTATGTAAGCATTCTTAACAAGATTGAGGTAGAGTCTTCACAGATCTTCTAAAGAGAAAATAAACATTATAAGCTTTATGATGGCAAAGGATATTTGGAATAGAGAGTTCTGGGATTAATAAGTAGCTTAGAATCTAATGAAAAACTAGTGGTTGCACTTTTTCCATTTTTTTGTATATCTAATATCCTTTTTGTGTAAAGAACACAAAAGGAACAAAAATCACAAAAGTGAACAGGAGAAAAGAACAAAAACATTTATTATTTGTACTACTTACCTCTGTATTAAGCCAGAGCTGCAAATGCTGCAACAATGGTGCCCACACATGTCTGCCTGACATGTGGCAGAACATTTCGTGCCCGTATAGGCCTTACCAGCCACCTGCGGACACATCATGGACAGCCCACAATCTGTTAGATGTCAAGGTCCTCTTCAAACAAGATGGACGAACATCATCAATCCAGTATTTAGTGTTTTTAGATAATGCATTATTAAAATATACAATCATAAATTACAGATTCTATTAATACAATGATTGATCTAGGTATCAGTGGCTCCACAAGTCTTGAAGGCTTTCTGGAAGAACCGGATTTTTATCAGTTTTCAGAAAGCCATAAGTCCTTTCCTCAAGGGAAATTATTCCATAGGAAGTGAGCTTCCTCAGAGACTACTTCACTTGGTATATAGAAACACTTAGCAAATACTGCGTCTTAGATACTTAGGTCCTGAAACAAGTTGACCAACATTTTAAATTGCACTTGGAAACAATACCTGCAGAAAAGGTGTAAGATCATGGCTTCCTAGCAAACACTGAATTCTGGACCAGCTAAAGTTTACAGGTGATCAGGGGCAACCCATTCACAGCAAATTATAATAACAACAACATAATAAGGAATGAGTAAGAATCTTTGAGGTTGTGAGTACAACTCCATCAAAATCAGGTTTGCTTCAATCTTGAAATCAGGTATTTAAATTAACAGTTATACAACTTGCTTGCACTGAATCTTAGCCTCTTCTTCCCTACTTTGTCAAATGTCAGAACTTCACTGCATCTCTCTTTGTGCCCAGAACAGAGCTGTACCACCGAGTATCATCAGCATATGGAGTGTACTTCACTCTGAATTGACTAATAACGTCTCCTAATAGTTTCATATAGACATTAAATAATCTAGGGAAAGGACTGAGCCCTAGAACATTCCATAATGGAGTGTATGTAGACCATCATTTATCCTCTTATCACTACTGATTGGGCCTGCCCTTTCAGGAAGGAGTGGAAGCACTTTAAAACTCATAAAGAGAAGCTGGGGACGAGTGTTATCTAGCTCTATTCCATTGAATTCAGGTTAGACTTCTTAAGAAATGAGCAAACCAGGGCCCCTTTCAAAACTGTAGGATTCTCCCCTTTCATCAAGAAAGTGTTTACTGCTTGAAACAAATATTCAGAAGTTGCTATGTAAATAAAGAGGACAGAAGCATTCATTAAGAAGCATCTTAATGCTTCAGGATGACTCCTCTGTTATTATAGCCTGTCTCAATATAGTATAGTTGTGGTCTTCCTGTCGAGTCTGTTTCCTGATCTACCTTGAAAGACTGACATGCAGGTAACATTACTAAGAGAATTTTAGCCCCATCCTCAAGATGCACAAACTTAAAACCCTTTCGTATAATATCATAGGACCGTGATGGCAAACCTATGGCACGGGTGTCACAGGTGGCACATGGAGCCATATCAGTGGGCACGCGAGCGTTGCCGTAGCTCAGCTCCAGTGCGCATGTGTGTGCTGGCCACCTGATTTTTGGGCCTTTCGGTCCTACCAGAAGTTGGGAAATGGGCTGTTTCCGGCCTCCGGAGGGCCTCCGGGGGAGTGGGGAAGGCTGTTTTCGCCCTCCCCAGGCTCCTAGAAAGCCTCTGGAGCCTGGGGAGGGTGAAAAACAGGCTTATCGGGCCCACTGTGCCATCATGTGCTAAAAGTGGGGGTGCATGTGCAGGGGTGGAGTGCATTGAATTATGGGTGTGGGCACATGTGGGCGACCTCACCGCGCTCCCCCTGCTTTTGGCATGTGACATCAAAAAGGTTAGCCATCACTGTCATAGGACGTTACCTCTGTCATCTCAATAGCTTTCTTCTCCGGGGCTTCCAACTCAGAGTGAACACAAGTAATTTTATCTATTAAATGCTGTACCAGACAACCATAATTCATACTAGTTCATTCTAAAGGGTTCAGGATACCCTAATTAGTGGCTGACATTCTGCAGGCTCACTAAGATAGAAATAACTGCACTTTGCTGTCCAGATCACCAAAGAACAGTTTGAACCTGTATCTAATTCCAGCCATATTTCTCTCTTTGCTTCCAAATAGAGAAACTTATCCAGGTTTTAAAGATACTATTAAATATTCAAATTGGATGATATTGATTGGTATATTCTATTACATTGATAGAGTGCAAGCTTATAAACATAAAATGAACCATTTCATTAATTCAGTGTGGTAACTCTGGAGTCATACTCACTTTTTAACATTTGACAGTTTTTGCTGCTTTTTGTTCTTGATAAACCTATGATTTCTTCATTTAGTCGTAATTTTCAATATATTGATATATATATATAATATACTTGATGCTCCAGGTACTTTTACATTTTTAAACAGCATTATGCTGATAATATGAAGATATGAAACGAAACCAAAATGTGTTGACTCAAGCACTAAACAAGTGACTTCACATTTACTTCTATAATAATGAGATTTAAAAAGATACATATCTTACTACAATTTTTTCATACAATAAAAATATACAAAGAAAGTTGAAAAAGAAAGGAATGAAAAGCGCCCAAATTACAAAAGTTGTTTAGATTACTGAATAAATACAGAAGTTTTTCCTTGTTAAATTTATTATAGCTTTTAAACCCATTATTAATGGCACCCTTTATTTTCTATGTAGGATGTAGCCCTGCAGTAAGCAAAAACATTATCTCTGCACATTTTGATATCAGTATGAAGGCAGGATGAACTTTTTAAACATTTATTTTGTTTAATCCTACAGCTACCCGCAAATCTTCAATTGGTATAAAAAAGAATAGCAAGAACAGGACATTAACCAGGCAGTCTATTTCAAGAATTCCAACTTCATCAAATTCTACCTCATCCAGACTAACTCATTTAAATAATTCCAGGGTACCAAAGAGACTGAAAAAGCCTGCAAAGCCTTTACTTTCAAAGATAAAGTTGCGAAATCAGTGCAAAAGGCCAGAACACAAAAATACATCTAGGAAACTCGAAATGGGAAATTTGGTTCTTAAAGAACCCAAAATAGTTCTGTATAAAAATTTGCCCATTAAGAAGGAAAAAGAAACAGAGGGACCAGTGAAAGTTGCAGTGTCTAGTGGCTGTTTAACAAGGCATGCAGCGCGAGAATATAAATTAAATTCAGTGAAAGGTGCTCATGAACCTGGGGAAATATCACCCTGTACATACATAACACGGAGGTCAATGAGAACACGAACGAATCTGAAAGAGACCTCTGACTTAAAGCTTGAACCAAATATGCTAAACAGCTATAAAAACAGTTTGACAGGCATGCGAGCCAATAGCTTGGAACAGCAGTCTCATGTGATTCTGGAGAGTGAGCAATCTCTTATGGCAACACAGAAGGCAGAGGGGAGGTGTCAGAAGAGTGAACGTGTTGTGGCCAAAAAGAAATCTCGACAAGGGAGACTGGGGAAGCCATTGGCAAAAATGGAGGAAACGGATTGTGCGCATACATTGACTGGTAAAGATAAATTGCCAGATTTGATCAGTTCACGTTCTGACCTAGGAGAGATAAACAGTGTAATGGATTCAGCCATCGGGTATCAAGACTGTATTCCTGCATCCGGTGGCTGTTCCATTGTAACCTCTGACACTTTCAAAGTCAAAGAGCGCTTTAGAACTGCAAAAAGTAAAAAGAAAAGGCGAATCACAAGGTATGATGCACAACTCATTCTTGAAAACAGCTCTGGGATTCCCAAACTTACTCTGCGAAGGCGGCATGATAGCAACAGCAAGACAAATGACCAAGAAAATGATGGAATGAATTCTTCAAAAATAAGCATCAAATTAAGTAAAGACCATGAGAAAGATAATAATTTATATGTAGCAAAGCTTAATAATGGGTTTAACTCAGGATCAAGTAGTAGCTCAACAAAATTAAAAATACAGCTAAAACGAGAAGAAGAAAATAGGGGAACGTACTCGGATGACCTTCATGAGAACGGAGTGTGTTGCAGTGATCCTCTTTCACTACTAGAGTCACGGATGGAAGTGGACGATTATAGTCAATATGAAGAAGAAACTATTGATGATTCTTCATCTGCAGAAGAGGAAGAGGAGGAGGATGAATATGAGGATGATTTTGAGGATGATTTTATTCCTCTGCCTCCAGCTAAGCGTTTAAGGCTTATAGTTGGAAAGGATTCTATAGACATTGACATTTCTTCCAGGAGAAGAGAAGATCAGTCTTTAAGGCTCAATGCATAAGCTTACAGGTCTTAAACTGAAGATGTCCATTTTTTAAAAAAACAAAATTCCAGACAATTATTCTTCAACTGATGAACTTTCTCAAAATGTTAGTGGAAGCACTTCTTTATTGTTTGTTCACTTATATCAACATAATATTGTAGAAAGTGTACAGCATATTGACTCCTTAAGTCAAGTTGTGCAGATTTTTATTGTACTTTTTAATAGCCTTCTTATGTGCAATTCTGAGTTAGAGAAAAATGCTCTATTGTAAAATAAAGGCTCAAGCATAATTACAAAATGCCATCAGATTTTTCCATGAAGGATAATTAAATCACAATAATGTGGCTAAACAATTTTTAATCTGTCAAGAGCGTTATTTTGCTCTTACATCTGACTAAATAATCTAAAAGAAATCATAGTAGCGGCCTATTAAGGTTTCCTAGTATGTTAATATCACCAGCAATGAAATACAGCTTTTCCGTTTAATTGCTAGATGTTTTCCCCTCTGAAGTTTGTCAGTTTTAACACTGTATGCTGTCCCCAGACGTACTGTTTGTGGCCTTTGTTATAGTAGCAAACCGTTGGTTTGAAGTCAAATTGATTTCTTAAAAAAAGGTGTTGACAGTTTGCTGACTTTTAGTACATTATATGTACAAGAGTAGCAGTATGCAGAATACAAGTTTGGATGGTGTATTTATTTCTTGTTATGTAAATTAAAACACCTTGTATTTAACACTTTTTCAATACTTTTAGATAAAATTGTTCTTTGCAAGAATGATTGGTGCTTATTTTTTCAAGAACTTGCTGTGAAACAATGTGATTACAACAGGCAACATTTATCCAATTAATTGCAGCCATTCTAATTGGATCCTCATAGTTTTCTGTTGCACTTGTAAAAAAAATGCTACGAGGAATTTAAAGAAACCTATTCACTTTAACTTATGATAGTTTTATGAAATTTAAAGGAAAAGCCTAAGTCACAGCTTTTGTTCTGTGGTAATCTATAAAATGTTTGTCTTTTGAGATCCAGTGTAAAAAGACTGAAAAAGAAAATGTACATGTTGTAAATATTTGTGTGTTGTGCAAAATTTTGTCATAAAAATTGATAACTTACCAGAAGGGTTTTTAAGTTTAGAAATACATTAATGCCAATAAATAGGAAATTATAAACATAGTTTTAAGCTCTGACCAGTGGACTTTTTTTTTGTTCTTGGGCTTGTTTAGCTCATATCCTGAGATTTTAAGCATTTGTATAGTTTTTTTAAGAACTTTGTTTTTTAGAGCTAGAATGAAAAGTAACATAATCAAAGCTGTAATATTAACAATGTATTTGATCTTAACCTCGTTATTTTTAATAGACATGTAATCAGGGCTGTCATTGTCGTTCTGTGTGTAGAATTTTGCACAGAATCATCAGGTAGAATACCAAATTCCACAGAACATTCATCTCCCTCTTTCTAAGTCTCCAAACCACTTGACCTACTGGATATATGTTTATAAACAATTTTTCAAATCTTATCAATTTGGGAGTGACGCAAGTAACCCAAATTGGGCTCTGTTGAATAGGGAAGTTCTTGTGCAATGGAAAATTATTCCTGTTAAGCCTTCTGTAACCACATGCAATTGCTGAGTTTCTGAGGATAGTTATCTTCTCTTCCAGTTGTACCGCTTTTCCTCTACAGTTGTAATTCTCATTATTACCAGTTGTTTTTAGACCTACCAATATCATTACTTGTCAGAAAAAAAAATCTAGCATGGGCAAAAGAAAAGAAAAGAAAAGAAAAAGAATTACTAATTTTGCAAATAGAAAACACATTCATACATTTTTTGGGGTGGAATTTGGGTATAGTAAAAACAGTTTTTAATTTGTGAGTAAATCTTTTTGTTAATCCTAACACTTTGTAACTACACCATAATTGTGCTTGTGCTGCCAAGAAGAACATACAAGTAACGTATGCCTGTGGTATATGGTGTGATAATAAGACGTCTAACATTACTCCGGCACAACCTTTACCATTAAGATGAGTGTTTGTCTAGCCATGTACTCACCTTCTGGAGGACAACTAGCTGAGTACTGATGCCACTCACTGTACAGCTGTGGTTCAAGAATTGCATTACTGTACTTTATACATTGCTCTGGTTGCATTAAAGATCAGCCTGTTTGCTTGGCAGCAGATGGCAGAGTGATTTTGGAGACCAGGATATAAGTGCACATCTTGAAGAATCTGTTCGAGTTACGTTGGCAGAGCTATTGAAGTAGTTTATCTCTAGAGAAGTTGCATCTGAGAGCACCTTACTCTCTCATGGTGCAGGTGCTCCTTGCCCAAGGACGGCTCTGTGCCTGCCGTGCAATTGCAGTGTTGCAACATCCCACAGGCACATCCCACAATCACCCTTTGCAACTTTCACTGCCAGCATCCCACAAGTGAAATCAATGTGCAAGCCAGAAGGAGGTTGTAAATGGTGACCTCATGATGTCATTGTTAACAATGTTGCAGGATTTACTTAATAGCAAATGCCATCACTAAGTCACACATTCACATGACATCTTGCTTTACAACTACTTCACTTAGCAATGTAAATTCTGATCTCAATTGCCATCATTAACAGGACAACCTATAGAAACATCAAGACAAATGACCATTTTTTTCCTAAATAAATAGTCAGTTTGTACTACTTAAAAATACGTGCTCATAACCAGTTAAGGTAGAATTTTTTGTTAAGAGAAAAAGTTATTCTAGAATTAGTATGATGCAAACCTGATGCTAGCGAAGCTACAAGAGCATTCATTTTATGCAAAACCTAACAATTCATAGTAGCAAGCTCTGAGATTTGCCCTGAACATCAGAATTTTTTCACATGAATTAGTGACACATCTAGCCCTAAAATTGCTACAGTTTTTATACAAGCTGTGTTTTGTTTCTTAATCCCTGATGGCTGCCTGTTCAAGTCACCACAGTTTTCTTGGCAAGATTTTTAGGTTTGCCCTTGCCTCCTTCCTAGGGCTGAGAGGAAGTTTACTCAAGGTCCCCCAATTGGCTTGATATCTAAGACAGGACTAGAATTTACCACTTCCTGGTTTCTAACCTGGTGCCTAAAACGCTACATCAAACAATCTCAAAATTCCTATGTTTCTGTTATTTCAGATTTCACACAAGTGACAGTAAAGGCAGGAATGTGGAACTGAAATTATTTTCTGGCATTTTTCCCATCCCTCCTACCTATTTATCCCAAGGATATTTTATTATGGTGATAATGGTGAAATATTTTCCTTCAGCTTTCGTGGGAAGCTCTAGTCCTTGCTCTGAGTTATAACCAGTATATAAAATATTTAGCAAAACTGAAGATAAATATCAGTGTTTCATGCCCAACTGATTTGAAATAAATAGAACAAATTAGGGAGGGGGGTGTTTCAGAATTTAAATTTATTTAAATATTGAGTTGGCTGTGGGGAAAAAACTGGCCTGTTTAATGCACTATATGACTATCTTTATACTATATGATTATGTTTATCTTTGTGAACATTCCTTTTTCTTTTAAATTAATAAGTGTGTATTAGTTACTGGAATGTGTTATTGTCTCCTTGCTTTTGTCATACTGCGTACAGAATGTTGTGAAAATAATCCAGTCAAATGTGGTATTGTTGGTGAAATAATAATCTTCTTTCTTATCAATCTGAAATAGCCTGAATGCCAGTTAAAAGCTGACAAGAAGTAAATAGTATTTTTTATTTGAAGTCTTGTGATACGCACTACAGAATCCATGACATGAGCCAAAAAGAAGGCATACTGTATATACTCTAATTTTCTTCTGTTTCCCATAAATCATTTCTTTTTAAAATCTGGAACAGTACAGCTGTATAAAAATAGCAAAAACAAGAAAAAAAAACCACACCCCAAAATTTTAAAATGGAAATTCCAGAACATTTGTTTTCAAAAAGCCTTTTTCCAATATGGCTTAAATTTCAGTGTATAATGTGAGCAGTCCAAATCAATTGTGACAAATGAAGAGTTATTAAATGCAGGAATCTCTAGATCTGTATAGAGTCACTTGCTCTTGCATGTAAGTTTGAAAGACTAGACTTGGTTAGTACTTGGATAAGATCAGCAGGAAATCTGAGAGCTATAGACAACAACAAAACCCATAATTAACTACTCCGTTAAGAAAATTGTAGCTGTCTGGGCTATATAAGCATATTGATGTGGCACATTAGTGGTCTAAAAGTTACAAAAATAGTTATGCTTTGATGCTATTTTTAGAATTAGTGCTATGTAATAATACATTTGGAGTTCACAATTTGGGCTACGTAAATAATATTGTAGCATTTATATAGCAATTTCTTTATGTGTTCAGGGTTCATTTTCTTGGAATCTTTTTGGTAGAACTTCAAAGTATGTTGTTGTTGTTATTTATGTGGTGTGTTCTGTGTATCCTACCAGTATGTGAACCCAGTCAGCCAGTTGGTCAGATGATTGATCCATCGAGGTCTCAAGAATTTCATCCTGACATGGGATCTTTATCATGAAAAGGTAAAGGTTAAGATCTACCATGAGTTATAGTCATGGTAATTAAGATACTGGTGTGGTGGGTTTAAACCCAAATCCTACAAAGAATGAGTTCAATGATGTGATACGTTTAGCCTGGAGGTTTTGTGGACTATGTTTATATGTGCCCTAAATAAATGAAGGACTATCATGTAGGAGATGATGAAGATGTTAGCTTTGCAAGGTAGTCCAGATCAGAGAAACAAACCTGGAATGCTAATTCTATATCTTTATTGTAAGGTTACATAACAATTAAGTATTTCTCCCTTCCCTTTTCTTTTACTGTCACTAAAACTAGGGGGGCTTGGTGTTCCTTCTGAAATTTTTCCTACATCCTCCTTTCTGTGGACTGAGATATCTTTTATATGCCAATTGCCAGTTTGCAGCTTTCTTTCTGTCTCCTCTAAGATCTTTCCTACATACCATTACAGAAGATGACTATGCTGTTCTCCTGAAGCTTTAGATATGAAAACATCAGGTGGAAAATTGTGATTAAATGTAGAAAAATCAATTAAAAGGTATTTATCTATTGGATGAAAGCAAACTTTGTGAAGTGCCACAACTAAATCTATGCTTTAAATTCCCTCATAAACTCGTGGCATACATAATTATAACAGCATTAATATTAGGAGTGTACTATTAGGGATTATAAAACAGTGAAAGAATAAATCATTTGCCAACCATATCAAAAGTCCTGTAGCATGATTGTGGCTTGATCATTTGACCCTAAAGTATTTTGTGGACACCACTGAAAAGCTTTCTAGAAAAAGTAAATAAAATCTACACTAAATCTCACAAATCATTGAAATTATAATGGTTTCATTATTTCAGAATTAAAAATAACAATTGTAAACCTTTTTAAAGGTTGTAGAAGTAACATTAATCATATGAATTACACAGTGGAAAAACTGCATTTCTGTGAAGTAGATGCACAAGGCCTCCCCCAGTCCTTTTGCTAAATTTCTCAAAGATTCTCCCAGAAATCAACGATTTGTTGCAAAGATTTATAAACAAGAACAAATTGCTGATAGCAAGTATTAATATGCACAAACAGCAACATATGTATAAATATTAGATAATATCTGACATTCCAGTAATTTGTCCAAATAACCTGTGGGGGTGAGATTAAAAAAAAAACACTTTAAAAAGCTAAGAATGTGATTGGCTCAAGGAATGGAGAAATTTGCCCCATATTTCCAGCAGCTTTCCACCAGTCATTTCTAACACTTTGGATTTATTTACAAAAATCAGCCCAAGCTGTTGAGGTTGTCTTCTGTTTTTAACTAGCTCCTAGTAAGTCAAGCTAAATGGAAATGCAAGGCAATTAAAAGCAGTGCTCTTACACCAAGGGTACCATGGCAGTGATGAAATCCAAATTTTTTAACTACCGGTTCTGTGGGCGTGGCTTGGTAGGTGTGACCGGGAAGGATACTGCAAAATATCAGGTATTAGGTTCGCCTGATACATCAGTTGCGTCCCTTTCTGGATCGGGACACACGGTCACTCAAGCTCTCGTCACTTCCCGTCTGGACTATTGTAACGCTCTCTACATGGGACTCCCCTTGAGGTGCACCCAGAGGCTCCAACTGGTCCAGAATGTGGCCACGCGGGGGATAATGGGAGCGACGAGGTGTTCCCATGTGACACCCCTCCTGCGAGAGCTGCACTGGCTCCCAGTGGTCTTCGGGTGCGCTTCAAGGTGTTGGTTACCACCTTTAAAGCGCTCCATGGCTTAGGGCCTGGTTATTTACGGGACCGCCT
>JANHZT010002771.1:17721-32835 GCA_032468215.1 Stegonotus admiraltiensis | reverse complement strand
GCAGTAATTGCAGGCAGCTGGATGTTAAGTACTGCCCTTAGTAGGAGGCATTAGTCTCCGACGCCACTCAGGCTCCTTGATTCTTGATTCCCAGAACATTTCTGAGCCAGATGTTGATCCAGAAATCTACACTATGGCACTGCATTTTGAAATGGTTCTAGTCTGAGAGAGAAATGGGGGAGAATGGATTAAAAAAAAATGGGTTGGGGATGGCTTATGACTGGTCACTTAGCGACTATTCAGAGATATGACAGACTTACTCCCTGGATTTGAAGTTTCAATGACCACTTTCTCTCCACCCCTGGGTGCTTGGCAGCTGGCCTACATTTATGACTTTTTGCAGGATCTTACTGTTACATAACTGCATTTTATGCTGGTCTTGCTGAAAACCAGCATTTACTTCCTGTTTTCAGCAAAACTGGCCCATAGTGAACCATTAGTTTGTTTAATGACCACTGCATTCAATTAAAGACCATGGTGGTTGCTTTATGGCTACCACAGAAAAGGTTGGAAATTCAGATCAGTTGCATGGGTGATTCGATTTACAACCATCATGATGTATGACTACAATAGCCAGGCTCCATTATTGTTGTAACTTGAGGACTTCCTGTACTAAGAAATGGGAAGATAAATCGTGAACCTAATCAGTTCTTTAATGGTAAAATCTATTTTAATAGTCTATACAACAGAATACATTATTATGCTAAAGCCATTATGCTGCTATTAATGTCTTTCTAACATGTAAGTTTGAATAAAAGGACCACAGTAAATATAGTACATAATTAAATGTATATGTTCATATAAAATGTTTTTATCGGAATATAATTATTTTGAGACCAAATCAACTCTGTGCAATGATAACTGAATATGAGTATTTAAATTTATTTACTAAACGAGGCCAATTATTTTATTTAATATTCTGAAATAAAGATGCCACAAGCATAATCACAAAATGGCTGTTTTGGGTATGGCTAAGCATAAATGGCTGTCATGGAGATAAACTTAGTAACAAAATGGGAATTCTCCCCTTTGTGTGTCTGCACTGATCTGTCCATACTCAAAAAAAGAAAACTGGAAGAGACAAATTAAATACAAGCAAGAAATATGATTTGGGGTTCAAAACAGAGGCCACTAATTGAACTTGATTTTTTCTGCCTCCAAAAGGTCTTCATGCAGAAAGCTATGTGAATCTAGGCACAGCAAATTTGGATTTGAATCCAAAGTATGAGTCCATTTTTCACACTTGTTCAGAATCATATAGTCCAAATCTTACTTGAATACTGACACTCTCCTGTGCTAAATAAAAAAAATGTTTTCTTTTTGTAGAGGAGGCCTCAGCAACATGCTATTCCAGTGTTCTTTGCCTGACACTATAGAGACTGTTGCAGATGAACCACGCACTGTTCTTCTTCGTTTATATGGTGCAATTCTGCAAATGGTGAGTATTGCTAGAACAATGGGGGAAAAGATTTTATATTGTATATATGAATAATATACATTTCAGCTGTTCCACCTATGTTTGTTTGTTTATTGCATTAAAATATATGGGTTTTAATGTAAATCTCAAGTGTGTTTGAAATAGAAAATATCTATTAGTTTTTGTCAACAATGCACATAGAATTCTTGTCTTAAGCACTTATTATTGGCTCATCATTATGCAGATCTGAATTGAGAAACGACATTGGTTATAACTTTGTTCACTCCCTGACTCTGAACTGAATCATTAGCCTTGAGTAATAGTGACTTACACATTTTTTTCCAAAACGACTCTTGCAGGAAACCCATACCAAGCCTTTATTGTTGCTTAAGCAACATTACATTTTATATAAGTTTCTCTTTTCCTATGTTTCTACTTGCAGGTGTTAATATTAATTCCTTTTAATATTATATCTATCATATAGTGATATGGATTAGCCTAGAAATAATAAAAGGAAGCAGATTCTGTATAACGCACAGGAGATGGCCTCCCCATTCCCTTCATCGAAAGAATTGGCCTTTTGAATAATAAGGATTCTTTTTTACTGTTCATTGATTTGCTTATCAGCCACTAAGTATGCTTTCAGGCATTTGGCAAAAAATAATAAAAATACAATTATATTTCTCATGCTAAGAATTTAATGCCAGCTAAAAGTAATCTTTAAAAAATCTAAGATACAATCAAAAATGTAAATAGCATGAATATATAAATATGTTAATGAACATTTTAAGAGATTAAATTTAGTTTTAAACACTTAATAAATATTGGATAATTTTTTAAAAATGCCTGGCACTGAAAAGGTAACAGGATTGGTGCTAGTCTCTTCCCTTCCTTCTCCATGGAAATGCTGTTAGTCATGTCTACTTTACCTCAGGTGGTTATGGCATCTGGAAAAGATTCTGAAGGTACCATCAAGTAAATACAGCAGCAGGTGTTATACCAGGCACTTGGAGTGTATGTTCTTTACACTTTTAACTAGAAGTAGGAATGAACAGAAACTAGTGCAATTATTTATCAGTAACATATTTCCACTTAGTAGCCAAACAACTAGAAGTTGAATTGACTGCAGTTTCCAGGTAGTTTTCATAGGTGATCCTCTCTAGTGTAATTGGTTTTGGACCAGGATTGAGGTGACCAGATTCAAATCCACCTTCGCTTATGAAAGCTAACTGGGCAATTTTGAGACAGTTGTTCTCTGTAAATCCCATATATCTCACAGGCTTGCTTTTGGGGAAGAATTGAAGAAGGGAGATTTATTTCCATCACTTTGACCTTCTAGGTTAGAAGTGGTTAGAGTGCAGTACTGCAGGCTACTTCAGTTGACTGCTTGCTAGCTGCAGTTCAACAGTTCAAATCTCACCAGGCTCAAGGTTGACTCAGCCTTCCATCCTTCCGAGGTGGGTAAAATGAGGACCCAGATTGTTGGGGGCAATATGCTGACTCTGTAAACCACTAAGAGAGGGCTGTAAAAGCACTATGAAGCAGTATATAAGTCTAAGTGCTATTGCTATTGCTAGAGAAAGTATAAGATATAAGTTTAACAAATTATGTACAGTATATGCAATACAGATAATCCTCAAATTACGATCACAATTGAGCCCTAAATTTCTGTAGTTAAGCAAGGCAGTTGTTAAGTGAGTTTTGCCTTATTTTACAATATTTTTGCCAGTTATTAAGCAAATGATTGCAATTGTTAAGTTAATCATGCAGTCATTAAGTGAATCTGGCTTTTCCCATTGACTTTGCTTGTCAAAAGCTGGCTGGGAAGGTTACAAAATTTGATCACATGACCCAGGAAAGTGCAACTGTCATATCATAAATATATGCTAGTTGCCAAGATCTCAAATTTGGATCACATAACTGTGGGAATACGGTATTAGTCATAAGTGTGAAAAATGGCCATGTCACTTTTTCAATGCTATTCTTTGATGGTCACTAAACAAATAGTCGTAAGACAAGGATCACCTGTAGTTGATCCCAGCAGTTATCAGAATATGTATAGCAATGACTTAATTTATCTATGCTAAGTTTAGATTCTGATTCTTACAGCCCAAATAGGAGTTCAGTTCATTGAGGCTCCATAGAGTGAATCTGGAGTACCCTGAGATTGCTAAAATCTTCTTATGTTCTTAAGGCTCCCTTATTAAACCCATGAAATTCCATTTTATGTAGACATTGCACCAACAATGGGTGCGAGTCCTGCTGCATTTTTGTGTAAAGGTGGTGCTATATCACAGAATTTACACAAGAAATATGTTCTGATTATTTAACATAAATCCCAATGAAGCCAAGGAATGTGTTCCCAAGTACTGCTTTTAAGTGAGATACCTAGAATTGATCCAGTGGCAAAAAGAGAGGCAGAAACGTTATGAATAACCATTTCCTGCTCATTGAAGTATTTATTACTAGTTTTAACATTTCTAATACTCTGAAATTAGGTTTGAAGTTGGCCCGAAACCATTGCTTGTTAATTATTTATTTGTAGACATTGTTGCAATCCTAAATTTCCAGTTGTTTAACTAACAGAAAAATCTATAAGGTTAACATTATTCATAATTGAGTACTACTGTTGTTTACTTTCTAAACATATGCATATTCATAGTCTAGAATGGTTCAGCAAGACAATAATAATGCCTAAAATATTCTAGGCCTTTTGGATAGATTTACAGATTAGATAATCTGACATTGATTGAAATAATAGTTCTTGTAATGTATCGTCCCAAGGCTGTAAAGATGTGTTCCATTACAACATTGTTCAGTAGTGACAGAAGATGTAGAAATTGTGTTTAAAGCTTGATAAATTAATGTACCATAATATAGCTTTCCTTTCAGTAAGAATCCTTAGTGCAAACTTTTGATTTGGTTCTTAAAAGAGTACTCATGATAGTACTGTATTCAATTTCTTATAACTAGAATACTCCTGAACTCCAAATATATTGAAATTCAATATTAAATGCCACTTGAGTGTATAGTGAGAGTAATCCTGAGCATAATTTATTATAACTATATGTTTTGAAGCTTGGATTATGTACTGCAAACTAAAAAGTAAGTTGAAATCTTGGAAGGCAATAACCAAAGAAATAGATCTTTGCTTCTGCTGATTTATTGCTGTGACCTAAAATACTGGTGCTAGACCTACAATTCAGAATAGCTGTTTAGTATTTTATATTAATTTACAAATGAATTAAGTCATTGTGTTATTATTCAGTGTATAAAATTACATATTTTTAAAAAGTTGTCTGCAGAGTAAATACAAATTAGTGCCTGGTTGTGATATGCTCATTTTCATTTGAAAATATAGTGGAGTTTTCAGAACTTTAATATGTACTAGCATGCATTTTGACATAAATACTGTAATTATAGTACTCTGAATATTAGTCTTACAGAATCATAAATTGGATTGGATTGTGTTTAAGCTTCCCCAAAAATAACTTTTTATAATATATTTTCTGCCTTTTTATGAAGAAAATAATTCAGAATCTTTGGATTCAGTCCTAGTTTGGCTGCTCATTTGAGTATTATCCTAATTTTTTTTTACTTGGTATTTAAGATTTTTGAAGATATCTAACTTCCTTTATTTCCATAGTGGCAGTGAAATGACTGTTTTTGTTGGTGCAGTTCACTAAGGTTTAAGTAAGCAGAGACAGTCCTAAGGTAAAACTTTCAGATTATATTGAGGGTCTCAGTATAAACATTTGTCTCTTTCTAAACTATTTTTAATGCATAAGCAAACTGATTTTTTTTTCTTGTGTCACACTTTGATCTCAAAAATCAATAAAGTAATAAAAATAAAACTGAAGCTGATGGTAATCTTATTGTGCATATTCACAACTTTTTCATTTAGATTCTTAACTGTAATTTTTATGGATAAAGACTGCAGAGTTAAGAATGTCACCTTGTATTTAATTCAAATGAATTTCTAACGTTTTAGTTGGAAGTAAAGCTTATACTACAGCTGCATTCAGAAAACAATTATTCCCATTTTCAGATTCATATCAGTTCTCAGGACCAAACTTTAACTCTTCAGCTCTTTTATTCCAAATTTGAAAAGTAATTGGAAGATACCTTACTAGTCCTTCATATTCCAACTGAAATGACATTTTTTTTAAAAAAAAATGTGCCCTGCTGTTTACTTCCCAACATAGTCCAGTTTGCTTATCATAAATACAGGAAGACACAAATGTCAGTGCATACATACTGTTCAATTATATTGCTTTAAGTTGGCTACAAGAAAATGCAGAAAAGTCTTGGGATATTCCTCAACCAACTTTTATTTTGTGCCACTATGCTGTGTAATATGAGGCTAGGAAGTAAGTTGTAAAAATTTTGTCAGCTTGTCTGAGATTAATAGAAAGAACAATATTATTGGTTGGTGTATACATCTGAAAGGCAGTTATTAAAACAATTGAAATAAATAGAATTACTCCTTACTACTGCAAAAATGTACAAATTGCGTTGTGTATTGTTTACTTGTGGCAGAAATCCCATTTTAGCCAAATAAAGAGAATATGGGAGGGGGGGATGGCTCACGCCCTATTTTAGCAGCCAGATATTAGAATTCTGTTGTTATTGCCAGCCTGTCTCAGTTTTAATAAAATAGAAAGCATTTAAGACTATTTAATGTTCACTAATCACGTATAGATTGACTGCAATTGCTTGGTATTACATACCTACTTCCTACTTTTTATTTGTTTGTAACTCAGTAAATATGTGGAATTCTGTAAGTGTTATGCTCCTTCACTGTTGAAATTTTTGCTTTGAATTACCTGGTAGCAAGGAATAACTACAAATGCCCATTTATTGGCATATAGAATTCCTGATAAGGGGACACTTGTTTTGTTGGGTGGCGTTAAGGGTCATCTGAGGGTAATGTACCATTTTAGTTGTATGTGCATGTGTTCTCTGCTGCAGGCTTGTCCATGCGATCGTGCCTAGAGCACTCTGGTTTCCAGGTGACAGACACGATTCACGGTATAGTATGAGATCTCTGAAGTTGGAGCATTCTCTGCTGGTTTCATTTCCTTTGGGCTCAGAGTATGAGGCTATGATGAAAAAGCTTACTTTTTATAGATATTTTTGTAATATCTGCACAGTTAAATGGAAACTGTAAATGGATTGCACCATGCCGTCTTTCTGCTCCCTTAAAAGAATGGTAACTTTATCAGAAGTAAAAAGGATTAGGGATGTTCTTGGGATTTAAAAAGGCCTGTATTACTAATAAGTCCCAACATCAGAAGTTCCCCATGTGCAGTTTATATCAAGACCACAGAATAAGATACTGTGAGATATAAAAATTCAGTTTAGATATTCAATGCAACTCTACCCATATCCTGTGGAGTTTCTTTGAGTGCTCCACAACAGGTGTCCAAACTTGGCAACTTGAAGACGTGTGGACTTCAATTCCCAGAATTCTTCATCCAGCCATTCCCGCTGGGGAATTCTGGGAGTTAAAGGCCACAAGTCTTCAAGTTGCCAAGGTTAGAGAGCCCTGCTCTACAAGATAAATATGCTGACCAATAATTAAACCGGTATTTTAACGCCTCCCACCTGATTTTTTAAAGAAGTGAGCATTTTCTCTCTCTCTCTGCTTATAATTTGAGAGATTGGTGTAGGTGCTCTCAACAAAATGGCTGCCATGAAGGATATGATGCCATATAAATACTTATTTACCAGTAAGTGATAGCTCCCAGACATCTCTCTACAAAGTTTTCTATCCCAGTTTTTTTACACAGGCAAATGGTTGAATTTCTAAGGAAGGCTTTGGATTACAAGTGTTTTTTCTATATTCATTTTCTAAGAAGAGCTTGATTTTTTTATAATAATTAAACATTACAGTTAAAAAGAAAAAAACTAATACAAACTACAAGAAAAAAAAGAAAAATGTGCAGAAAAGAAAAAAAAAGAATATACTTTAAAAAAGAAAAGAAATATATAAAGAAATGAGTTTACCCTTCTCTTCTCTTAAAATACAACAAATGATCTCTTCTTCCAGTATCTCATCTCTTATCTGTAAACAAATCCTTAAAACCTCATCATTCAGTCCTAGTCACTAAGAATCCATTAAGGGTTACCAGAGATGACAACACACGTATTTTAAGCTTGATTAAGCTTTAATACGTTCCAAAGATGTCCTAGAACTTGATTTGTTTCATTTTTTTCCTTTCTTTTCATAAAATCCTTCAAAGTTTAACACTATCTCTTTTATAAATCCAATATGGGAAAGGTCCCAAATCCAAGTCACATTTTTGGTTTGGTATTTGTATATTCCCCTTTAAATATTAAGACATCAGTGACTTTCATTTGTATGTCCAATATAGCATCTTCTTCCATATCATTCTTGTATTGTGTCATTTTTAAATGCACTTTCAGATCAATCTTAGTCTTGCCTATTAAAACTTGTTCCTATTCCATAACATCTTTTGTCTACAATGGCAAACACTCTTAAAATTCACTTCTGTGTCCATTGTTCCCAAACATTCTTCGGTGCATCCAGCGTTCAAGTATTTTGCTCCATTCTGTAATAGTAAATCAAATTTAAATGTTCTTCTCGTTTAATTGTAATCTTTAGTACCTTCTGTTCCCTTTAGTTTGCACCCGTCAAATTCCAATCCTATTTTTTTAAAGAATTCAAAAGAACAGCATTTTCTCATGGAAAGTATTCTTATAATTAATTCCAAAATTTTTATTTCAAATCCATCTGGACCCTTAAGTTTGTAACTTTCTGAAAGTCAGAGTTCTAATCACCCATTTGCTGTTTATTCCAAAAGTTTTTAAGTCCTTAAATTGATTTTGCTAATGATTGAAGGAAACTCACTGGATGCTACAAAATTTGTCAAACCAAAGGTTTCTAATACAAGTAATCATAGACTTACAATCATTCATTTTAGTGACTATTCAGAGTCACAATGGCACTGAAAAAAGTGACTTATAACTGGTACTCACACTCATCACAGCATCCTCACAATCACATGATCAACATTCAGTTGCTTGGCAATTGGCATATTTACGAGGGTTGTCATGTAATTGCCATTTGCAGCCTTCCCAGCTAACTTCTAACAAGCAAAGTCAATGGAGAAAGTTGGATTTGCTTAATGACACCTGATTCACTTAACTGCAGTGATTTACTTAATAGCCATTGGAAAAAAGTCATAAAATCGGTCATGACTCACTTAACAACTGCTTCAACAGTTACCAGTAGAAATTTCATTTCCTATTTTGGTTGTAAGTCAAGGACTACCTGTAGCTGTATGGTAGTTAGCAAGCAATATATTCATTTTAGCAAGTTCACATGCAAATTGGTTGACTTTATGAAAATCTGTTAAGCAGCTCATATACCCAAGCAGAAAGCATGAATTCCTAAATACATGGTTATACTATACATCTCAGGCATTTGTGCTAGTACATCAGACCGTTAGAAGCATCTTGCAACAGTTTTTTTTTCCATGAACTGTACAGTAATGCTTTTTAAAATTCTTGGAAGTTGAGAAAACAGGCTACTTTTATGCACACAGTATGTAAACTGCAATGTGATTCTGTTGGTCTGATTATTTTTGTTTCAGGAATTCCTGAAGCAAATCTTCAACAAATCAATTTTATATTAACCCAGGCCATCGATATAATATAAGCATATGACTGCTGTAACGTAATGTAGGACTGTTCAGCTTAATGGTTTTTCATTCTTTTCAAATATACTAAGAAGCAATTTTGAAACACCTTAATTTTAGATTACATTTTAAGAAGCAAGTCCCGTTGATTTTAGAATGTCTGTGTTAGGCATTATTTGTAGCTCACAGTATACAAGACTATTGTACAGTTCTCTTTCAATGAAAACTTTTGAATATTATATTCCTCCCCCTTTTTTCTTTAAATTTAAACTCAGTCATGTTAACAAGGTTCATTATGTGCTTATTTGAAAGTTGCAAATACAAAAATACTAGCCAGTTTCCATATTTGCATGATCCAGGTAGAGGTAATCTTTGACTTACAATCATTTATTTAGAGACAAATGTTACAATCACACCAAAAAAGTGACTTATGACCAGTCCTCATATTTATGACTGTTGCAGCTTCCCTGTGATCCAAATTCAGGTGCTTAGCAACTGGAGCATATTTACAACAGTTGCAGCATCCCAGGGTTATGTGATCTTCATTTGCTACCTTCCCAGCTAGCTTTTGACAACCAATTTCAATAGGGGACCAGATTCGAATGATTCATTTAACAATTGCAGTGATTTGCTTAAGGATCATGGCAAAATAGGTTGTAAAATCGATCAAAACTCATTTAGCAGTCACCTTGCCTAGTAATGGAAAATCTGGTCCCAATTGTTAAAAACTGTCTGCAAGTTAAAATAAACTCCTGTTAAAATTCTGAGGAAAGCCTCTCTAATCCAGTTTGCTTCTGATGGATTGTACTATCAAAAAGGAGCAATAAGCCAGAAATACCTCTGGTTAATATATAACTTTGATTGTTATTCTACAAGTAGACAGTCAGTGATTTGTCAGTTAGTGGCAGTGACATAATGTTTGCATAACATTTCTATTTAATATGTAGTTCTAAGATTGCCTTTGTGAATATTCACAATAATCTCTGCTTTAATTAAATATAATTTTATAGATATGAGTATCTGCTAATATAGTGTTTTAATGGAAATACTTTATTGTAGACAAAAGTTTTCATATTGAAGCAATTGAGCAATTTTGTAGCACAACTCTTGAATTGGTTATTCATTTGTTACATGGTAGAAGTATGATGCAAAATAAAAACTATGCTCAGTTCCATTATCACCTTTAAATAATTTTGGTGAAAGGCTTTCTGTAGGAGCCTTTAAATGTAGTTTGGTTTTAAACATATGTGTTATTAGAAGTACAACATTGGAAATTACATTAAAATGCCATATATGATATATTCAATGGAACTGGGAAATGGAACAGGCCTATGTGCTTCATAGCTTTGAAAGCCTTAATGGATTACAAAGCTTGCATTTTTGCTGGAATTTAAAACTAGTTACAATGAAAGCATGTGCCATTGAACCAGACATTAATACAAAACCAAAAACATTAGAACATGTTTAAATATAGATGTTAAGAAACACCCTGCTGTCCACAACTCTGAAATTCCTTGATCTTTACTTTGATTTGCTTAAATTGCCTTGAAACATGACTGGTGATTATATATACAATGTATTAAAATATTGTTACTTTACAGTGTAAAAGACATCTGTCAACAAATGGTTACTGGGATAAGTGAGTGCCTTCTTTACCTATACAACTAGATAATGCTTCCGCTAGATTTTGTATCTAGTAGTTGCTCCTGTAATAATTGGTTTATACTGTGATGCTAGCTTTATATATGTTAGTAAACCTAGTTAGTGCTGAACCCTCGTTTATATTCCAAAATCAGGATGTTCTTGTGTACCTGGAATATTTGGTAGACAAGCAGATGACTACATATAGTATATAATAGTCTTGTGTGTTATCCTAGGCAGATTTACACAATGGAGTTCAATGGCACATCCTTTTTGAATAATTTGAAGTGATACCTCATGTTAATGAGAGGAGTTCCATCAAAATCTCTGATACTTTGTAAGATAATTGTTGAATATACATTCTAAATATAGCTGGCCTTCCTGGCTCTCCTTATTATGGTGGCTACAGATTGATTCGTATTAGTTTTCAATGTCTCATTGGAAATGTTGGCTTTTCTCATTCATAGAGGTCCTGTAATAAAGGAGGATCTGGACAGGCTCAAAAGGAGAATGATTTACAAGTAAGTACTGTCTTTGCTGAGTTTCCATATCTGATTAGTACAGTACATGCAGGATAATTGCTATCTGCTTGTCTTTTATCCCTGTCTCCACAACTCTTTGAATATGCCTTCTCTGTTGGAGGTGGGAAGAGCTTAAAAAAGTACTTCTGTAAGAGTAACAGAGCTAAACTAACTTCCTTTGGCATAGACTCATTTGTGGTATATTTCTCTTCAATAATTTGTCACAAAATCTGCTTTCAATTGATACAAAACTTAACAAAAAATTATTCCCTTAAACCAGAAGATGTGAGTCCATTTGAGACATCGGAGAAATGGTACTTCCAAAACCTCCATTCTTCATCTTTACTAGTAGCAACAGGAGCTAGGGTAGAAAAGATGTTTTGGAGAAAAGACCAAACTGTTGAGAAAGATTCTGACATGTGACAGGAGTAATATATAAGGATGATATCCTAGAATTAAGATACCATATGTTTAGACTGGGATTAAAACTGCACACATTAAATGACTTTTATTTGGAGAAAAGTGTGGGGGAAGAGAACTGTAACCTTGAACTGTATTTCAAAAGTAACACCAGCTGGCTGTAGTCAATAAAAACCAGCTGTAGCAGTCATGGGGAAAACTACAGATGCTCATGTAAGCAAGTATATTGAGCCAAAATGCCTTCAGGCACTCTAAAGGCTTCCTTATCCAGCAGTATTAAGAAAACTTTGACTCGTGAAGCATTTAATAGCAAAAACGAGATGTGACAGTTCCAATCTAGTACTGAGCTCCTGTTTGTATACTATCAAGTATGAAAATAGAAGAGACCATCACCACCTCTTCAAGATAGTGTTTTCTCTAAATTCATGGGAAGCGTTAATTATGTAGATGTATATAAACTCACATGCTAAAAGGAAATATTTAATTTGTACAGTGTATACAATTGCCTATCTCACAATATGACTCTTAAAAACAAAAGCATAATTTATAAAATGAACATTTCAAAATAATGATCCAAAATAGTCTTCATAACAACACATGACTGAGGATTTAAAACTTGCTCTATTTTCAATTGATAAATGAGACAGATACACCTACAGTATTGGTTTAACTCCTTGGCCCAAATGTCTGAAGGATTATCCAGTTTTTGAATGTCTTATGTAAGGCCAAGAGGGCTGGAGATACCTTTGATCACCAGGATCAAAGGTATCCATAAGGCAAGTGCTACATCAGCAAAAAACACAACTTCCAAGTTTTCTGATTGAAGGGACCTGTTAGTTCTTGGTGGGCAAGCAGAAACAGCTAGAGATAGGCACATCCTCGTTGTAAGTGACACCCAGCACCTTGAATGGTATGGGCCAGCTCACTGGAGCTACTGTGAAAAGGGCTTCCTGGTCAATGGGGGAAATTTGTGTACAAGATGAACCTGTGTAAAATCCCTTTTAGCCACAGTTGCCACTAGCAATTTGAGCAGGAGCTGTGAGTCTAGGAGGACCCTCAGATTGCTCATCAGCTTTGCCTAGTGCTGCTGCATTCAGAGATAAGAATGGGAAGTCTCCAGAGCTGGGGGTAGTGGGTCTCAACATGCTCATCTATTCAGTTTTACTAGGGTTGAACTGAAGTGTATTCTTCTTCATCTGGACCCCAATACTGGACATAACCTTAACAACATTACAGGTAATCCTCAGTTAACAGTAATTGGGACTCAAATGTCTGTCGCCAAATGATATGGTTTTACAGCTTGATGTCAGATGACTCCTTCACTTAGTGATAGCAATCCTGGCAGTTCCTGTTGCTGTTGTTAACCAAATCCCACATGTCCTTAGGTGAGGACCCACCCTGATCCAAGCCATGGTTTCTCCCAGCCCAAGCCTTGTTAAATTAAGGGATTGCCTTCTCTTGAACTACCCCCATCTGCCTATCTCCTCAGTCCAGTGATGGCTTCTTGAAGACAGTGTGGATAACTGCCTCTTTTAAAGCAGATAACAACACAACCCAGCATTAGCCACTGAAGCCAACTATATGTCACTTTCCAGGAGGCCTTTACCAACCAGAAGGGGCATAGATATAAAACACAGATGGCTGAACTTCTGTGGACCTGTCTAGTTAATCGGGACTAGTGTGACTTCCTAGATAACTTAAGGAAATTTTCATTAGATACATCGCATTTTATCTTTAGTTGGCAGGTGAGCGTACATGTCAAAAGGTGAATCCTGTGACAATTCTATTGAAAATTTAATACAAACTTTGTAACTATTCACTCAACAGTAGTTAGCTGTATAAAACAATTATTTTAACTATAATATAATTTGCTAATTATATTAGCAAATCTGTTTATTTTGATGAAAGAATACATAGTTTTAAAGAATCAGAAAATTTTCTATCATAGTACTGTTTCCATGTCTGTTTTGTCTCATTTGAAATACTGTTCTGTTTTCTTTATCTGAATGGATATGTCTGACAGAACAACTCATAACTATAAACAAACCTTCACAAAAGATTTTATGTAGAAGTACCTTGAATGCAATGCGTTTGGACCATATGATAAATTACTGTGTCTTTCTGGAGAAGAGCTAATTGGCACAGCCCATATTAAGGCTCCATATAAGCTTGTTTGGTTGAATACATCCAGCAATAGTGATAATTTCTAACAAGTGCTAACTAAAAAAGAAAGAATAACCTTGAAATCTCTGTTTGAATTATGCCAATAACTTTAAAGTTAAAAATTAACACAGTTCATCCAGCAGTCCCTAAAAGGTGTGCTCTAATCTCTTTCAAATAACTCTTTGAGTAAATCATTAGTACTTTAGTCTTAGTTTTTTTAAACGTGTGTAATCATTGTTAAGATAAAAACAAATTAATTGAAAGGAGTGTATGTTACTGAAGTATTTCTATTTAAAATTAGATTTAAAAGCTAAATGTTTTCAGATGCCTCCTCAAATTAGCAAAACATAAAGAGTATCTTTATTAAGGCTTCAGTTTTTAGCATTACTGGAAGTACCAGCAAAAAATGATACTATATAATGAGCAATATTAAGTATGATTGTTTCAAGGTTTTTGTTATTCAAGAAGTTTAGTGTATGTGTTCCTAAGAATTCACATACAAGTAGTCCTTGACTTACAACCACAATTGAGCCCAAAATTTCTATTTCTAAACAAGACAGTTGTTCAGTGAGTTGTGCCCTATTTTATGATCTTTCTTGCCAAAGTTATTAAGTGAATCACTATAGTTGATAAGTTAGCAACATGATTGTAAGACTAAACTTCATAATTCAGTGCATTGTTATCCTAATGCACATATTTATTCAATACCTAACAGAAAGTTGACTGCTTTCTCAGGTCCCACTGCTAGAGAGAAGAGAGTTTCTCACCAGAGTCCACATTGATCTTTCCTTCAGCCCCCTTGTTGCATTCCAGTGTCCAGGATGTTACATGACTAATTTTCAAAACTGAAGCCTTCCATATGTTTTGGATTATAACTGCAATCATTCCCATGCTAGTTAAGGTTAATAGAAATTGTAATCCAAAAATATAAAACTATCTAGTTAGCATAACTATATGAGATAGGTGTATTGCTACCTCTTCTCTAAGGGAAGTGTTACATTCCCTACTTGTCCTTTTTGAAGAGGATACTTTTTCTCATTTTCATTGCACTTCATTTATAAAAAGCCAGTTTGTAAATGAACAGCCAAAAACACCAATATGAAATTTGGTTAAGTACAATTTATTTATTTAGTTTTTTATACCGCCCTTCTCTCGAAGGACTCAGGACGGTGAACAGTCAAAATAATATACATATAACATGAAAATTGAATAGTATAAAATAAGTTAACCCATTAGGATCAGCAATCAAGATCATCGTAAAGAATTTAGATAGTTTGGGAATTAAGGA
>JANHZT010002770.1:51909-66203 GCA_032468215.1 Stegonotus admiraltiensis | reverse complement strand
AATTCCCCAGCCAGCCATGCTGGCGGGGGAATTCTGGGAGTTGGGAGTCCACAGATCTTAAAAGTTGCTGAGGTGGAGATATAATGATCTAGATCCGTGATGGTGAATGTATGGCACGTGTGCCACAGGTGGCACATGGAGCCATATCGGTGGGCACGCAAGCATTGCCCTAGCTCAGCTCCACCGCGCATGCACACACCGGCCAGCTGATTTTCAGGCTTCCAGGCCCACCAGAAGTCGGGAAACTGGCCGTTTCCGGCCTCCAGAGGGCCTCCAGGGGGATGGGGAAGGCTGTTTTCGCCCTCCCCAGGCTCCAAGAAAGCATCTGGAGCCTGAGGAGGGCAAAAAACGGGCCTACTGGGCCCAGTGTACCATTGTGTGCCAAAAGCGGGGGGAGAGGGGGGGGTCGCACGCGCATGGCACATTGAATTATGGGTGTGGGTACACACGGGCGCGACCACACCACACTCCCCTCGCTTTTGGCACGCAACGGCAAAAAGGTTAGCCATCACTGATCTAGATGTTTGCTGGTTTTAACACTCAAATATGTTACCGTGTTTCCCCAAAAATAAGACCCAATCAGAAAATAAGCCCTAGCGGGATTTTTCAGGATGCTCATAATGTAAGCCCTACCCCAAAAATAAGCCCCAGTTTAAGATCGTCACCCAGTCGGACGCATTTAGTACCGTATTTCCACAAAACTTAACGCATTGTAAGCGCCCTGAGTCTCCGGAGAAGGGCGGCATATAAATCAAAGCAAAAACAAACAAACAAACAAAAACCCTGACACTATAGGGCACTGCATGTCGGAACAACTAGACACAAGGATAGTTCCCCTCCCCCATGCCATCATTCTGCTAAACAACTAATTCCCACAACACTGTCAAACTATCTAGAAGGTAGTATTACCATCATTATTCTCATCTTCCCTATCTCCTTATCTTCCTATGACTATAACATTGTTGCTTGTATCTTACGGTTTATATTGTTTACTTAGTAGCCTAGTACCGCGTTTCCCTGAAAATAAGACCCTGGCTTATATAAAACCCTGATTTTTCAGGGTTTTTTGAACCCTGAAATAAGTGTGTGGCCTTATTTTTGGGGAGGTCTTATTATTTTGGGGCGCGTGGAACAAGATGGGGCTCCTCTTGCCATCTTACCTGATTTCCAGCTCTGTCTCCGTAACCTAACCAGAGGAAATGGCGGGTTTCCTCTGGCTGCACACGTGTTTAAATATTTTCAGGGAGGTCTTATTTTCTGGGAAAGGCTTATTTTCAGGGGAGGTCTTATTTTCGGGGAAACACGGTATCATTTATGTTGATTGCTTATTTAGTGTCCATGACTATCGCTATACAACTACACTATGTTGTATCTAATGTGTTATGATGACTGTATTTTTACAATGACTACGATAATGATCTATCACTATTGTATGTACACCAAGAGCTTATGCACCAGAGACAAATTCCTTGTGTGTCTAATCACACTTGCCCAATAAAGAATTTTAATTCTAATTATGACCTAACCAGAAAATAAGCCCTAATTTGTCTTTTCGAGCAAAAATTGACGTAAGACCTGGTCTTATTTTCAGGGAAACACGGGTATGTAATGGCAAAAAAAGTCCTGTGAAACCATGGCAGCAACCTAAGAAAAGGCAGCCAGTCCTTGGGGTAATGAGTCTGCTCAGATCCTCAGTTCCATCAGAGTTATCAGTGGCCCAGACACAATGGCTCAAAAGGGAGGTCATCACAGAAGGCTCAATGGGAAGTTAGCCCCCCTCCCCATACTTTTCCCAAATTGTAAGTGCGGCTCAGACCTGGCTCACCTTCCTTGTAGCGGTACTTTTGATCTGCTTGCTTGACCTTCTCGGGATCCATCTTATCCTCCTTCTGTTCCCACGTCTCCTCAGGTTCCTCCTGGGAGCGAGCTGGGACAGGTTCCTCAGGCTCCGGGGCAGGCACTGGGGGGTTGTTCTCAGTCTCAGAGCCCCCCTCGCTGACCTAAGAGGGAAGGAAAGCCAAAGAGATCCTATGAAGAACAGAAATAGGTAGCAACAAATGCCTTTCTCTGCAGGTGTGTTCATCCTGCACATCCAAGCTCAAAAAAAAAAATTGGTGCTTTCTTCAACAGCACCACAATGACAACATAAGCCCACAAGGTTCACATGCAGCTTTTGACTTCAAAAGCATTGTGATAGATGGATGGATGGATGGTAATAAAATGACAGACAGACAGATATAATAATAATTATAGATAGGATAGAGATAATGATAGATAGAGAGATAGAGAGAGAGAGAGAGAGAGAGAGAGAGAGAGAGAGAGGTGAGTATAAGATGAACATTTTTCCCCCAAAAAAGAGGGTGAAAATCTGGGTGTGTCTTATACTCAGAATGCAGCCCCTCTCAGCTTCTCAAACGGAGGTTTCAGAGGCTGAAAAAAGCATCAGAAAAGAAGCTTCAGAAAAGAAGCCCCCAAACAGAGCTTGAGAGGCTTTTTTTTCTGAAGCTGTTTCGGAGGCTTTCAGCGGCAGAAAAAAAAGTTTTTTCTGAAACAGAGTTTCAGGCGCAGAAAAAAAAGCAAAAAAAAAAAAAGCAAGGGACAGAGGCCGATCCACCTGCCAATCAGATTTTTTCTTATTTTCCTCCCCAAAAACTAAGGTGCGTCTTATACTCCAAAAGATACAGTATATAGAGATGCTAGATAGACATAAGGGGTGTGTGTGTGTGTGTGTGTGTAATTCTTGGTCTTGCTAACCTTCTTCCCTTAACAATTGTGGCAGGAAAAGCTGTAAAATGGAGCAAAACTCACTGAACAATTGCCTTGCCTAGCAACCGAGAGTTTGGGCTCAGTTGTGGACATAAATCGAGGACTACCTGCATTGCTTTCTATCCTAACAAAAGTATACAATTAGCTGAACCTGCAGGATGCTTAGAAGAGGACTCCTAAGTAGAGCGACATTGATGGGCCTACAAAATAAGTGACCACAGCTTACACAGAGGTTTCTAAAAACAACAGCTATGGATGTGTATAGATAAAGGCCCCCACATTCATATGCACACCCCGCCCCCACCCAAGAATGGCACAAACATTTAACTACGGTACGATGGAAAACAGAGAAGAAAGTTAAAAAGGGATAAACGCGGCACTGAACTCCCTTCCTGTGATCCCTACAAATTCTGTCCCGTGGGCATCTTTTGGCATCTGAGGTTTTTATCATGAAAAGTGAGCTTCTCAGAATGCTGAAATCTGAAGCCAGTGTTATGGGGTGGGCCTGTGATGGAGCAGGGGTAGTCAGGCAATCTAAATCCTAACGAACACCCTCCAAAGGTTACTTTAAAACCTACAATGAATTTAAGCGCCTTGGCAACAGCGGGGCACACTCTGCAGGCCTCCCAAATCCTCTATGCATCCCATTTTTGCAAAAACAGGACGCACAGAAGGTTTGATAGGCCTGCAGAGTGCTCCTGGAGCCCGGGGAGGGCAAAAACTTTTTTCTCCTTCTTTTCCTCTTCAAAATCTTGCTGCATCTTATAGTCCGAAAAATACGGTAATTAATTTCCCCCTGGTAATGTGTAGGCTACTCACCTCTTTGAACGCATCCAGCAAATCTCCAACGGCTTCTTTCTTGTTCAGATCCTTCAACTTTCGCTTCCTCTTTGGCACCGATACGGCTACTAGGGAATTATACAGAGGGATGGAGAGGCACATGAGGTACGGATAAGTCCAGATTAATGAGGAAAGACACTCCAGGCAACAAACAAGAAGTTAGTGTGAAGTCCTGCTCTGAAGCCATTTTCCAGGGGTTAGAAAAAGAAGCCTAACTCATGGCAGAGATAAGAGGACGTTGCATCCCAGGAAGAAGACGTAGCATCTATTTGGGATATTTTGAGACAACAGCCCTTCAGCCTTTTAGAGGACAGAAAAGGACCAAGGCAGCAAAGGCAGAAGTGCCTAAACACTCGGAAGACAATAAATTCCTTGGTGTACAGGAAATACCACCCAGAAAAGAGAACATTTGTAACTGTCGTGGCCCTCTGGCAGCAGATTCGGACAGTGAGGAGGTTGGGGAGGAACCTGGGCCAGTCCTGGAGTCTGGGGAAGGCTCTATGAGGGCTCTGCGTCCGAGGCAGAGAGGGGGCCAGAGCCATCTGACAGGTTATCAGCTGCCTTTGGAGTCAGACATCAGTGAGGCAGACAAACAGGGGGAGCCTGTTCCCAATGTGTGCATGGGCAGAGTTGCCAGATGAAGGGAACAGCTAAAGAACAAGGGTCGACTTGGGAGTAAGGACACAGGTAGACAATGAATGGCCCCTCCCAGAGGGAATAAAAGAGGAGAGAAGGGGAATGGAGTTTGCAGGAGACAATTAGTTCATTTCTGCATTCTTGCCACGTATCGCGGCCTCTGAAAGATATTGGCCTGGCCACTCTCCAAGCCTGATAAAGGTCAGTAATTGTGAACTATCTTGAAAGACTGTGGGAGAAGAAAGACTTTGCTGGAGAGGAATTCACTGTAAATTAAATAAAAGGGCTTTATTTAATAATAAATAAAGGCAAGGCTTTGTGCTGCTGGGGAAGCCTAGGTCAGAACAGTAACTCAGGATTAAACTGTGGGGTCCTCTGAGTTTGGATGCTTTCTTGCAGACGTTTCATTACCCAACTATGTAACATTATCAGTTCTAGAAGGAAGGGGGCTTTGCTCTCAGTTTATAGACAGTAGCTTGCTCTGCTGGTGTTGGTGGAGGTGGAGTTTTTCTCTTTGTAGTTTGTTCCTCTCCAGCAATCAACACATAGATAAGCAGGGATTAACACCAGACAAAAGAAGCAAAAACAATAATGAGGAACTAACAAGGAAAAAAAAGCAAACTACACTTCCATCAATACTGGCAGGGCAAGCTACTAAACTGAGAACAAACCCCAGTCCTTACTAGCACTGATGATGTTACCTCGTTCGGCTAATGAGATGTCTGCAGGAAAACAGCCAAGCTCAGAGAGCACCATGGACCCCTCATTCTGCAAATCACCAGACTTCTTAAAGATTGCATCCGGGATGGGGGGTGGGAAACGTGCTGTAGATACTCACCTTGCGTCGTCACTTCCGCGGTCTCCAAGGGTGCAGCCACCGGTTCGGCACTCTGCTCCGGGACCTCGACCGTCTCCTCCACTTCCTCCTCTGGCTCCGCCTCCTCTTCTACAGCAGGTGCGGCCGCTGGGACAATCACCTCCTCGGGCTTCACCTCTTCAGGTTCAGAGATGGGGCTGATATCCGATTCGGGCTGTTCCTCTGGCTCTTCGGCCTCTATTTTCTCTGGGGTCTCAAGCCCTGCAGGGGTTGCCTGCTCTTCCGGCTGAGCAATGGGGGATTCCATGGCCGGTTCTGGCTCACACGGGGGCACCTCGGGCGTTGCCTCCAGCAGCTCCTCCTCTAAGACCCCATTCGACTCGACGGCCTCCCCTTTGGCCACCTCCTCCAGCGGAGGAGAAGGAGGAGCAGGAGGGTCGCACGGCGGCGTTACGGGAGGCTCCTCGGGTTGAACAGCCTCTGGTTGGGTAACCACCGTCTCTTCCGCTACTACCTCTTCGTCCACCTGCGTTTCTGGGGGCGGCTGGGAAGGAATCTCCAAAACAGGGCTAGCAGCGACCTCTTCCCGAGGTTCTGTGTCCAAAACAAAGGACTCCGGAGGGGGCACAAGCCCTCCTGGCACTGTAGTGGTGGTACTAACGGGCTCGAGGATGTCTTCAGGGACTTCCAGCAGCTCCTCTCTAGTGTCCACAGCAACAGGGCTCTCTGGGCGCACCAGCGTCACAGTGGCCGGCTGCACAGGCTCCACCTCGGTCAGGGGCGGAGGGGGAGATGGGGAAGCTGATTTACTAGTCTCCAAGGATACCGGTTTACTTACTACTGGGCCGGTCTTGGAACGGTCATCTGGTGGGGAAGAGAAAGAAAAGGGGGTTGAGTCCTCCAGAACACAACAATTCACTTATGTTTAGAAAATGGCGGTTCCTATAAATAGCACTTAGCAACAGCAGTTAAGACTTAAGTACCGCTCCGTAAGTATTTTACGGCACTCTCGAAACAGTTTGCAGTGTCAGCCTATTTGCCCCCAACAATCTGGCTTCCCATTTTACCGACGTCGGAAAGGTGGAAGGCTGAGTCAAACTTTGAGCTGGTCAGGATCGAACTCCTGACAGTGGGCAGAGTCAGCCTGCAATACTGTATTCTAGCCACCAGGAGCTGCAGCACCAAGGGCTCGTAAAGAAGAATATTTCTGGCACAGGGTTGAAACGAGGTGTTTTCTGAGCCTGGTCGCTTTCTTGCAAACATTTCATTACCCAAACTAGGTAGCAGCATCACTGCTAGTGATGCTGGTTCATCTCAAAGGACATAAGGACCCAAACCTTCAAAACCAGGCTGGTGCACAAAGCCATGGCCGGATAGTCATTGAGAAATAACTGGCTACAATGACCACGTTGGTCGCGTTCTGTTTCTTTGTCTGGATAACCTTCCTAGATTCACCCAAGCAAAAGGTAGTTTTAAATGCACCCATCTTGGGATGAAGATCTTCCATAGATACCATCCATGCAATGGGTTTCCTGATGAAATCTGCCCACACTCTTACATTTGTTGGCTTTCATCCTGAATGGCTGAGGCTAACAAGATGCTATACCTTCATTAACAGATTGACAGAGTTGGAAGGGACCTTATAGGTCATCTAGTCCAACCCCCCGCTCAAGCAGGAGACCCTACACCATTTCTGACAAATGGCAGTCCAATCTTTTCTTGAAAGTCTCCAGTGATGAAGCTCCCACAACTTCCGAAGGCAACTTCTGTTCCATGGGTCGATTGTTCTCACTGTCAGCAAGTTCCTCCACATTTCTAGGTTGAATCTCTCCTTGGTCGGTTTCCATCCATTATTCACTGTCTGGCCTTCAGGTTCCTTGGAAAATAGCTTGACCCCCTCCTCTCTGGGGCAGCCCCTCAGATATTGGAAGACTGCTATCATGTCTCCCCTGGTCCTTCTCTTCACTGGATTAGCCATGCCCACTTCCTGCAACTGTTCAATCATATGTTTTAGTCTCCAGTCCCCTAATCATCCTGGTTGCTCTCCTCCGCACTCCTTCTAGAGTCTCAACAGCATTTTTATAGTGTGGTGACCAAAACTGGATGCAGTACTCTAGGTGTGGTCTTACTAGGGCTTGATAGAGTGGTATTAGTACCTCACTTGATCTTGATTGTATCCCTCTGTTTAATGCAGTTTAGGATTGCATTGGCTTTTTTGGCTGCTGCCGCACACAGCTGGCTTGTATTTAGCTGATTGTCCACTAAGACTCCAAGATCCCTCTCACAGTCACTGCTGTTAAGCCTGGTTTCACCCAGTTTATGTGTGTACTTTTAGTAACGCTTAGCATGAGATGCAAAAAAAAAACACCAAAAAACCCCCCCAACCCTCTGTTTTAACTTCCTGGAAGAACCTAGGAAAGGCAGCCATAGTTTGACTGTAGTTTCTTAGCAGCTTAATTCTCTTCTAAGTCTTAACAGCAGCTCCTGAAGTAATATCATGTTTCCCTGAAAATAAGACCCTGTCTTATAATTATTTTTTTTTGAACTCTGAAATAAGCGCTTGGCCTTAGTTTCAGGGAGGTCTTATTATTTTGGGGTCATGGAGCAAGCTCCTCTTATCTGATTTCCAGCTCTGTCTCCCTAACCCAGTGTTTCTCAACCTTGGTAGCTTGAAGATGGGTGGACTAACTGGCCTAACCTTAACCAGATGAAACAGCAGGGACCAGCTGCGCATGTGTTTAAATATTTTTGGGGAGGGCTTATTTTGGGAGAGGGTTTAATTTTCAGGGGATGTCTTATTTTCGGGGAAACAAGGCAGATCATTGTTGGCCTCACTGTTAAGGATGAACAGGAAGGATGGAGTTGGTACTAGAGGGCTAGGCTGTGATAGCAGCCTAAGAATAGTGAGAGAATACAGCAGAGGCTCAGAGGAAAACTGGACTAAATTACAGGTAGTCCTCGACTTACGACCACAATTTGAGCCCAAAATTTATGTTCCTAAAACGAGACAGTTGTTAAGTGAGTTTTGATCCATTTTACGACCTTTCTTGGCACAGTCGTCGGGTGAATCGTCGCAGTGGTTAAGTTAGTGACACTGTTGTTAAGTGAATCGGATTTCCCCGTTGACCTTGCTTGTTAGGAGGTCGCAAAAGAGGATCAGGTGACCCTGGGGATGCTGCAACCGTCTTTAAGTGTGAAAAATGGGTCATAAGTCACTTTTTTCCAGCCATGTCGTAACTTTGAATGGTCACTAAATGAACTGTTGTAAGTTGAGGAGTACCTGTACAAGTAGCCCTCAACAACAGTAATTGGTCGCAAGTAATAACAGTTTGACTAATTTAACAACTACACTGATTCACTTAACAACTCTGGCGGGAAAGGTCATAAAACTGGGCGAAGCTCACTTAATAACTGTCTCGCTTAGCAACGGGAAATTTTGGGCTGAATTATGGCCATAAGTCAAGGATCACTTCTACAGTAGCAATAACACTTATTACAGCCCGCTCTAAGGGGTTTTACAGGGTCAGCATATTGCCCCCAACAATCTGGGTTCTCATTTTACCGTCCTCAGAAGGATGGAAGGCTGAATCAATCTTGAGCCTGGTGAGATTTAAACTGTCAAATTGTAGGCAGCCGGCAGTCAGCAGAAATAGCCTACAGTACCGACTCTAACCACTGCGCCACTGTGCTCAGTATTTCTCACTCCTATCTTGGCTGATCCATTTTAAAAGAATCTGCCTCCTAGTGGCCATAGACTGGAAAGCACATAGGATCTCTTTTGCATAGGGTGTCTGAACTGACCTGATACCAGGTAGTCCATGATTTACAACAGTTCACTTAGTGACCATTCACAGTTACTACAGTAATGGAAAAAGCAACTTATGGCCTTTTGACACAGTTATGACCTTTGCAGCATCCCCATGATCGTGTGAATGCTTGGCAGTTGTTTCATACTTACGACCGTTGCTGTGTCCCAAGGTCGTGTGAGCCCCTTTTGCTCTGCCCCTTCTGACAAACAAAGTCAATGAGGAAGCCAGATTCACTTAACAACCATGTTGCTAATTTATCAACTGCAGTGATTCACATAACAAATGCGGAGGAAAAAGGCCGTAAACTGAGGCAAAACTCACTTAACAAATGTCTTACTTAACAACAGAAATTTTGGGCTCAACTTTGGTCGTAGGATAAGGACTACCTGTATTCCCTTTCGGACTCAATAATGCAAACCACAGCATAGAAAGGAGAGAAATAAAATTACTGCGTAAGGCAAAAAAACTCAGGCAAAAGAGCAAAAGAACGAAAAGGAAATACAGTTAATTACCCTATAAAAGGGAATATAGTTAATAAACCTATTTTACCTTTGTATTATTCACTATACCGCTCTTGTTTTTCTCGACCTTGCCAAACATATCCATGTAATATTTCAAACACTGCTTTTGTTTTTTTAACAAAAAATATATATGAGAAATTGGCTATGGCCAAATATCTCAGTAGTGGTGCCTTTTTAAGCCAGCGTAAAATGAAAAAGTGTAAAATGAAAAATGGGGATATCAGGCCTGGAAACCATCTTTTGCCTTGGGCCTTCAGGCCTGCCACATTTACTACTGTGGGAAACTGGGAGGGGGGATTGTATGGATCAAGGGTGATATGTAGTCATAACAACATTCCTTTCTCAGAGAGTCAAGGACATCTTGCCCTGCACTTGGATGGTTGGAACTGGGAGGCATCTCCAGTTGGGACGGTGCTTGGATTAGACCATGTGATGGACATGTGGGTGCAGGGGAAAGGACTTTCCTTTGGGTGGGGAAAACCTGGAAGCTTTCAAATTTGGGTTTTCCCAGATGCGCCAATATGACATCTCTAATAAAATGGAACTTTGTGGAACTTCGATCCTCGGAGTCTTCTTTCGTTGGGGGTATTACTTGGAACCCTGACAGGGGAGACATGATAGCAGCATTCCAATATTTGAGGGGTTCCTACAAAGACGAGGGGGTCGACCTCTTCTCCAAAGCACCAGAAGGCAAGACGAGAAACAACGGATGGAAACTAACCCAGGAGAGAAGCAACCTAGAGCTAAGGAGAAATTTCCTGAGATGAGAACAATTAACCAGTGGAACAGCCTTCAGAAGTTGTGGATGCTTCATTACTGGAGGTTTTCAAGAAGAGACTGGACAGACATTTATCCGAAGGGAGTTGGGGTTGGACTAGAAGATCTCCAAGGTCCCTTCACAATCTTATTATTCTAGGTTCTATGAACCTCCAACTACAGATAGTCAACTTACAACAGTTCATTTAGTGAGCGTTTGAAGTTATAACAGCACTGAAAAAAAATGACTGATGACCATTTTTCACACTTATGACCGTTGCAGCATCCCCATGGTCCTGTGATCCAACTTGAGATGCTTGGCAACTGGTTCATATTTAAGACGGCTGCAGTGTCCTGGAGTCATGCGATCACCTTTTGCGACCTTCTGACAAGCAAAGACAATGGGAGAAGCCAGGTTCGCTTAATGACCGTGTTACTAATTGAACAACGGCAGTGATTCACGTAGCCAATGTGGCAAGGGAAGTCGTAAAATGGGACAAAACTCATTTCTCACTTGGCAACATAAATTCTGGGCTCTATTGTGGTCATAAGTCAAGGACTATCTGTACATGAATTACCACACCAGTTACTCTCATTAGTAAGAAAAGATTGATTTCAAGTTACACATTCTTCCTATATAGATACAAAAGTTTACCATAGATCCCTACGAGAACAGGAATGAATTCAAGACAATATGCAACACACACACCCACCCACCCCAAAAAAAACACCTGTGCCTTTCAGCTTTGTCCAATCAATTACATTTTGCATTGACTGGTGTCTACACATTCAGCAAAAGAATGCATAGAGGACTGATAAATGAGATACAAATAGGAGCCGAAGTTCCTGCTTTAAATATTGATGGCACTTAGGGAAGATACACCCCAGATTAAGAATGTGGCCTTTCAACTTCGAGAACTTGTTTTTCCAAAAAAGCAACATTCCAAGCAAATCAATGTAATGTAATGTAATGTTAATAATTTAATATTAATTAATTTAATATTAATGTAATAAATTTTCCTAAACAAATATTTAGGAAAAAAGCAGTCGCCACCAAGCAACTTGCATCAGTCATTGAAATTGCTCTGCAGTTGGATCAACTATGCAGCTGTTCTATTTATTTATTTATTTTTAAATCAGTTTGCCAAGAATCCTAAAATGTACATCTTAAATTAAGCTTTCTTCTAACGTTGGTTCAAAAACCAAACGCCACGGCAAACCTCTAAACCAGGGGTCGCCAAACTTGGCAACTTTAAGACTTGTGGACTTTGACTCCCAGAATTCCTCAACTTCTTTGGAAAAAGTTCAGAGAAGAGCAACTAAGATGATCAAAGGCCTGGAGACTAAAACATGTGAAGAACGGTTGCAGGATTTGGGTTTGGCTAGTCTAAAGAAAATAAGAATTAGGGGTGACATGATAGCAGTCTTCCAGTATTTGAGGGGCTGCCACTAAGAAAAAGGGATCAACTTATTTTCCAAAGCACCAAAAGGCAAGACAAGAAAAAAAAAATGGATGGAAACTAATCAAAGAGAGAAGCATCCTGGAATTGAGGAGAAACTTCCTAACAGGCCAGTTCAATGTTCCATCATACCTTGGCGGACAATAACTGCTACGTGAGGTGTCTCCCCGTTGGCCTGTGGCTCTGAACCGCTTCCGGCCTAGGAAAACAGAGGAGGAAAGAAAGATTAGCAAGAAAACAAATATGAATCAATGTCTCTCTCTCTCAGACACACACACACAGAGTGAGCGAGCAGATAATTTACTCTAGCTACATCAGATATAGATGAACGCAAACTTCTAGGTGCTGGGGCAGCAATTCCTAGAATTTTCTCCTTAGTAATCCCAAAAGAGCAGTTTCAACCTATTAAGGCTGTGATGGCGAACCTATGGCACGGGTGCCACAGGTGGCACGCGGAGCCATATCGGTGGGCACGTGAGCTCAGCTCCGGCATGCATGCGTGCGCCGGCCAGCTGATTTTCGAGCCTTCTGGGCCCACCGGAAGTCAGGAAACATGTTGTTTCCAGCCTCCAGAGGGGCTCTGGGGACGGGGAAGGCCATTTTCGCCCTCCCCAGGTTCCTAGAAAGGCTCTGGAGGCTGGGGAAGAGAGAAAAACGGCTCTACTGGACCCACCATGCCATCGCGTGCTAAAAGCGGGGGGGGAGCGCAGGGGAGGCCCGCATGCGTGGGGGGACAGGGCGCATAGAATTATGGGTGTGGGCACACGTGTGCTCCCCCCGCTCTTGGCATGTGATGGCAAAAAGGTTAGCCATCACTGTATTAAGGGATTGGGGAACGCTGAGTTGCAAGAGTGGCATGGACCTTTTAAGACGTGGTCAGAGTCACGGTCTGCCTGGGTGCAGAAGGGGGGACAAGGTCATGGGGATGCTACAACGGTCGTAAGAGTGAAAAACGGTCATGTCACGTTTTCAGTGCCACTGTAACTTTGAACGCTCCACTAAATGAACAAATGAGTTGTAAGTTCAAGGCTATCTGTAATATGTGAAAACAACATTGGATCGAAAATTGCCACCCCACAATGTCAAGGTTTGCCTTCATCTTGAAAAAAAACACACACCTGGATTTGACCAGCCCTGTGCGATATGGACAACACTGAACTGAAGTCACACTGGCCATGACAGGCATGCTGATGCCCCCTAGAAGTGTGGCAAAACACCCTCACCAAATTATGATTGTGGGGCCGAAAAACAAACTAACTAACATATAGTGTCAGAGTTTATAAAGGAGACTTTGCCAATTTCCTGGCTGCGACAAATGAAGCAAAAATTATATCTGCAATCTAGACATTAAGTTTACAATGTTTTATATTTCATATTTTGCATTTTTATCTTGTGTGTTTTAATCAAAATGTGATGTGAACGTGCCATACGATAAATAATAATCCTAATATCTCAGGGGCTGCCACAAAGAAGAGGGGGTCAACTCATTCTCCAAAGCACCTGAAGGCAGGACAAGGAGCAATGGGTGGAAACTCATCAAGGATAGAAGCAACCTAGAACTAAGGAGAAATTTCCAGGTCTTAATTAACAATTATTCCAGTGGAACAGCTTGCCTCCAGAAGTTGTGGATGCTCCAACAGTGGAGTTTTTAAAGAAGAGATTGGAGAGCCATTTGTCTGGCATGGTAGAGGGTTTCCTGCCTGAGCTGGGGGGGTTGGACTAGAAGACCTCCAAGGTCCCTTCCAACTCTCTTATTCTTCCTGCATCAAGGATGGATTACTAGTGCTCACCCATGACGAAAGTTGGCTGTGATTTAGTCCCGGAGCTTTTGTATTATAAACACCAGAAAAAAACACATACTTGTTATCAGGCAAGGCAGGACAGGTTTGGAAGAGAGTGGAGGAAAGAAACTGCCTTACCTGAGGAGGAGTTGGGGTAGAAGAAGTTCTAGCGCCAGACATTATTTCCTCTGTGATATCTTTGCCACCCTGATTTGGATCTCGTATTCGGATCTGCCGGACCAGAAAGGGAGGTGGGGGGAAAGAGAGAAAACATGCTTTACGCAGGGTAAACAAAGCTTGGAGAGATGCCTACAAGCATTTTGGGTTTAGTGCAACCATTAGGATACAGGCATCGACCAATAACCCTTAACGCCAGGGTCCCCAACTCTCAAGCCGAGGCCTACTACCGTTTGGAACTGGGTGGCAGAAGCGGTAGGCGAGTAGGCCTGCCAATCCTCGGTTGCGCGTGCAAACACATATACCCGTGCTCCGTTTGTGCGAGGGGCGGGTGCAGGCGTCCACCGCTTGTGCAAACGGAGCTGCGTATGTGCTTGCCCTCTGCTCACATCTGGGACTGTCTTCTCTCCCCCATTCCGGCCAGGACCACAAAGCTGGAAAAGTTGGAGAGAAGTCTGCTTTAATGGATCCAACCCACCCACCCCCACGCCCACCCCAATTCTTCAGCTCAGCATAGTTAAGTTCCAAGAACGGCCGTACAAAAACGACACATGAGCAGAATCCCGGCGGATGCTTAGGAGCCTTGGTGGTGCAGTGGACTAAAGTGCTGTTAAAGTAGCACTTAGCTGCCAGCTGCCTGCAATTACTGCGAGGTCAAATCTCACCAGGCTCAAGGTTGACTCAGCCTTCCATCCTTTCGAGGTAGGTAAAATGAGGACCTGGATTGTGGG
>JANHZT010002767.1:132572-143104 GCA_032468215.1 Stegonotus admiraltiensis | reverse complement strand
TTCCCTGAAGACTGCTAGGCAAAAAAATGGGGGGTGGGGGGTACTGCGAAAGAAAGAAAGAAAGAAAGAAAGAAAGAAAGAAAGAAAGAGGGAGGAAGGGAAGAAAGAAAGAGAACGAAAGAAATAAAAAAAGAAAGGGAGGGAGGGAGGGAAAAAGGAGAAGAAGGAAGGAACACAAACCTGGCACTAGATGCAGCTTTAGAGAATACTTTGAAAAAGCACAGCAATCAATCCAGGGCTGGAAGGGACCCTGAAGTCGTCTATTCCAACCCCCTGCTCCAGCAGGACATTGTTAGAGTGAGTTTCTGTCTTTTGAACCCCCAGTCAAATGACTACATAGTCATGGCCACCCAGTCACATGTGCCCCCACCAAGCCACGCCTATCAAGCCATGCCCACAGAACTGGTAGGAATTTTTTTTTTATTTTACCACTGCTGCTATAACCCATCCAACTCACTTGTTGAAAAGCACAGAAGGCAGTACAAATTTGCAATGCAAGGTATTGCAATGGAGCAAGGAATCCTCCTGCAACGAAATCATGAATGTTTACCATCTGCACAGGTGCATCCTTATTTGGCTGACAGCAAACCATGAATAATGGGCACAACTTAGAAAATGGCTCCTGAGCCATGATTATTAATGAAGTTACATTAGTTTGATTATTGTGATGCAGTGTGGAAGTAGACTGTTCAGGAGCTGCAGTCTCAGCATATCTGGAAGTCACCATGTTGGAAGTGAAAAGAAGAAACAAATCTCAGAACTGTCTATTGACTAGTTTCATTTAAGGCTACAGGTCCAGGCTGTAAAAAAACCCCAAAAAACCACTTTTGGTTTTTTTATGAATCCACTTTATTTTCCTAATGTTGCAAGATCAAGAAAGAGAAGAGAAAATAAATCATAATTAGATTTTTTTGAAGTATATGAATACCCTTTCAAACCTCAATGAACCATTTATATAATAATAACAACACAGGATTAGTGCTTGCATAAAATGTTGTTATTGAAAAGTTTTTATTCATGAAATGTCTCTTATTTACCGGAATCCAAACTAGCCTTGTTAGATATTGACAGACAGAAGGTTCTACCAAGGTCCGCTGATCGAGTGGGAAAATACAGAGATCTGATTGGCCGAGCTCACTGACAGCCCTCTATATAACGGAGAGCTGTCAGAGAGGCTAGCCACTGGATTGTATATAGTTGACTGAATAAAGAGCTGTTGTTGAAGCCTGCCTCCAGTCTATTCCTTCACCCAACATAACAAGCTTCTCTGGATATTTTTTATAATCTGAATAGAGACTATGGGGTAGTAGTGAGACAAAGATCTCAGTGAGCAGTAAGGAAATTCTCTGAGGGGACACAGTTATTTTCAAGCACCATGCTGCCAAACTTTTCTTCAAATGATACATCTTTTTAATAACCCCCCCCCCCAAACTTTTAATCACAAATCATGCCAGGCCAAATTTATTTTATTTATAGGTTTGGTAATAAGATTTTTAAAAAATATAAATATAAAGAAAAAAAAAGTAAGAGAAATAAACATTAAAACAAGGAGAGAGTAAACAGCCTTGTCTCACTCCTTTGCAAATCTGGAACTAGTTTGTTTTTCCTCTGGATTGTGGCTTCCTGACCTGTGTGTAGGTTTCACATGAGTCCTGTTCTAAGCACATTATACAGCTCAATATGATTGACACAACTGAGGCTATAATCAATGAATTGCATAATGACTTCTTAATAATCAAGCAGGCATCCGCAATCTGTGCTGGATAATTCTGAGAATTATTTTGCTAGCATGTGAAATTAAGAATGTTTATGAAAGTTTGCACTCTCTGTTAAATTTTTTTGGTGTTGATATGTAGCTTGGCCTTGTTCAGATTTGCTGGTATAGTTTGAACAGAACCTCAAGAGATTTTTCTTCTGTGGATTTCCAAATTTCTGTATATATTTCATCAGTTCTTGTTGTCCTCTAACTTGATAATGACAGGAGTATTGATATAACCTTATTTTATGACACTAGAAGTTACTGTACATAGGTAATATAATCTTTTAAGGTATTTAACATATTAACATTTTTACTGCTCATAATTTTAATATTTACTCCTACCATCTTTGCTTCATCTTCTTTGAATCAGTTACCATCTCTCCATCAGAATGGGATAACGTGTCTCAGCCAGTCATTTAGCACAGTGGTCACCAACCTTTTGGACCTCAGGGACCACTAAATTCATAATTTTAAATCCTGCAGACCACTAATATGATCTGCCTAATGACTGGCTGGGTGGACATGGCTAGGTGGTCATGTGACTCATTGGGCATGGCCAACTTGATGTCACTCACATCAAGGGGTGCCTCGCCGGCCTCTACTCACCCCTCTCAGTCACTCCTGGAGGCTCAGCAGGCTGTGATGGCAGCCAGTTCCAGGCCATGATGTGGTCCCACTGGAACAAGGCCCTCCGGCTCTTTGCCACCAGTGATGCTCCCCCTGAGCCTTCGCCCAAAGCCCTGCACCAGGAGGCTGAAGTAGACCCCGAGTCAGAATTTTGCCCCCCCAACCCACACAAAAAGACCCTGAAGGGGGAGACTCTCTGCAGTAACACAAGTGTTGATTGCACATATCAGTCCCAGGGGCCATAGTTTGAGGACCCCTGATTTGGTGCAATATAAAAAATGCAAATAATTTTTCTGCAGACCACAAAAATTTTCTTGTGGACCACCAGTGGTCCATGGACCACCAGTTGATGACCGCTGCTTTAGGTTGGGTTTTTCTTCTGAATTGGAAGATATTCTATATTTTTCTGTGTATTTTCCTCCTCAATGTCTCTATTATTCCATATATATATACAATATACTGCTTCTTGTCCCTTCTAAGAGCCCTCTGAAATTCTTTGTTAAGTTCCCTCTTGAGAGCTTTGTCCTTCTTTGGCTTCTCTTCTCTTCTTGGCAATTTCTACTGTTTGTTTTAAAATCCAGTTTGTTTTCTTCTGCTTTTATGTCTCTGGTAATGTCTTTTCACATTCATCCTTACCAACTACTTTAGGTTCATTCCATGTTTTTTCAAGCTTGCTACCAATAAGGTTCAAGACTTCAAAATGAACTCCCTCTATATATACTCATATATACTGTATACCCATATATATATGTGTCATTTTGGTTACTGTGTTAGTAATAAATAATACTGTGTTAGTAATAAATAAATAATTGGATTTGTAGAAGTTGATAAGTTATTTTCCTGCTTCATTTTGGTTTCTTAAGCCATAGATTCCATGTGTTTCTCCTAAATATTTCCAATTATTCCAGTGTCCAATCTCAAGAAGCATATATTGCATGTTCTGTTGATTTCAAATTGATTATAAAACTCATTAAACACTTCTGCAGCAGTGGATAAATTTGGATAATCGCCATATTAAACAGTTGTCTATAGTCTATTTGGTATTAATTCAGTCCTTGACTGGATTTTATCTAAGAACTGTTCTTGCTATACCCTTCCTAACTATGAAAGCAATGCAATTCCTTTTTTATTTTTCATGTCCTGAGTATTAAAGTGTAATCTTTTGACTGGAATTGTCAGAATTTGACAGAAACTGAAATTGGATTTTCTTTACCTGCATAGCAACATTAGCAACTGGACCTTCTCAATGTTTTAATCAAGCCATGTCATAAATGGCATTAGTGCTTTGAAAAATCCTCATGTCTTCCTCAGTCTCATGTTGAATGCCAACAAATCTGAAAGGTATATGTTTAGTGACAGTTCAAAGTTACAACACTGAAAAAAAATGACTTATGACGGTTTCATACTTATGACTTTATGATACAGTATGACTGTATGACCCCAGGGTCATTTGATCAAAATTCAGATGCTTGGCAACTGGCATGAATTTTTTGATAGTTGCAATGTCCCAGGATTATGTGATTAACTTTTGTGACTTTCTGACAAAGAACGTTAATGGGGACTCCAGATTCACTTAACAACCGTGTTACTAACTTAACTGCAGTAATTCATTTAACTGTAGCAAGCAAGGTCGTAAAAATGTGGCAAAATTCACTTAACAACTGTCTTTCTTAGCAAAGGAAATTTTGGGCTCAACTATGGTTGTAAGTCAAGGACTACCTGTATGCTTCTCAGGGCTTGTCACGTGTATACTATGTAAATTGTTCTGAGAGTCTTTTCACAGTATAAAAATCTCTGTAATACATACAAGAACAAACAAATCATACATACTCCACTCACTCAATTTATTTTATTAACTGAATATTTTAAGTAGTTCTGGAGCCTCCAGAGAAAGATTTGCTTCAAATTGTCTCTGATGTTTTGATATTGAGCAAAGATTATTTCATTTTCATACTAAGTCTTTTTATTTAATCTTTTCAACAGACAGGAACACTGTTTTGTTTCGTTATTTGTTTCTTCTGAGTTTTGAAGTTATCAAGAAAGCAAACTCAAGTAAACCAAATCAAGTAACAACAACAAGCTCTTTCATGGAACTGCTTATTCTGGGTAGAACATTCCAAAAATAGGCTTTTTCCAGGGAGGGCGGGGTGAGGGAAGAGGAGCTAGCATACAAAAGGAAACCCCTGTAGAATTAATACATCTTCATTAGATCAGACTTGAAAGAAAGTAGGCCAGATAAAACATTATGTTTGTGTAGCAGTGAATATTAATCAGTTTTGATTCTAATGGGAGAATGAGCAATTTCAATAATGTAGCTGATTCTCCTCTTTTTGAAATTTTGTTTATGCTCAGCTTTTTAAACGCTGTTCGGTGCTACTTTAGCCATAGTTTTTGCTTTGGTACTCCCCTGTTCATTCTTATTCAGTTTGTTCCCTTCCCAATTTATCCCATAGATGTCGCTGCTCAAACCTGCAGTGAATGAATAGGACGAGGTCATCATGCCATATAGTTGCCCAGACAATATTGAGACTAAAGAGGGACACATATTTTCCTAAGATAGGTGGAAACTAGTAATACTCCCTCTCCATCCACCCACTTTTCTCCAATAAGGAGGAGAGAAAGAAAACCCTCTTTTTTTTGTACTGGGGAAAAAAATGTGAAAAATTGAGACACCTTTCAGATTCGCATTTTTGATACCACCAGTTCATGACTTTTTTTTTTTATGGCAATCCATTTCTATTTATTGTTTACAAATAATCTTGGCTACGTCAGTGTTGTTGTGAAGTAGCATTTGTTCAGACCAGCTTTGCTTTACCTGAAGCTCCAGTACCTCTGGAATACCTACAGATGGCAGCATTCCACAAAGAACTCTTTCCAACCCCCAACCCCCCCAAAAGAGAAAACAGTTCTGTAATCTGTTGACAGGATTAAGAATTCCTGTTGTTTTACAGGAAGTAAATAAATCCTCATGGTCCTTTGGAAGCCTCCTAAGTATATGAGAATGGTTAAAAATTGTTTACACAATGGTAAAAGTATCAAATGGTTATTTACAGCATTTAAACCATTACCTCAGATTGATGTAGAATGGTCTGAAAGGCCAGACTGTTTGCATTATCCCACTTAGGAACATCTGTCAAACTCTTGTGTATGATGGGTATAACCGTCAAGGGTTAGCGTTTTCAGTCTGCATGGGATCTTCTAAGCTCAAATAGAATAAAGCACATGTGCAGCTGCAGGAGGACACTGTCCTGGTCCCCAAAGCATTGAGAAAATGGTAAAACCTGTAGCTCCTACACTCGAGCTACAGATATTGCAAATAGTAAAATATTGTCTTCAGATACACTGAATTAAATTGAAGGGGACAATGGAAGAGTTGGAAGAGTGTCTTCCAACTGCTGTGACGAGTTAACAAGTGGTTTGACATACCTATCCTCCAGGGACAGTTTTGGTATTAGCGCCTTACGACCACCATGGAGCCCAATATTTCTGTTGCTAAGCAAGGCAGTTTTTAAGTGAGTTTTGCCCCATTTTACAACCTTTCTTGCCACAATTGTGAAGTGAATCACCACGGTTGTTAAGTTAGTAACATAGTTGTTAAACGAATCTGCCTTTCCCATTGGTGCAAAAAGTGATCATATGACCTTGGGACATTGCAACTGTCATAGCAATAACACTTAGACTTATATACTGCTTCACAGCGCTTTACAGCCCTCTCTAAGCGTTTTACAGAGTCAGCATATTGCCCCCAACAATCTGGGTCTTCATTTTAGCAACCTTGGAAGGATGGAAGGGTGAATCAACCTTGAGCCAGTGAGAATTGAACTGCCGAACTACTGCAGTCATATGGCATTCAGCAGAAGTAGCATGCAGTACTGCATTCTAACCACTGCACCACTACTGCTTGTAAATACATAAATACATGCCAGTTGTCAAGCTTCTGAATTTTGATCACGGAGATACTGCAAAAATAGGCATGTCACTTTTTTCAGTGCCGCTGTAACTCTGAACAGTCACTAAATGAATCATTATAAGTAAATGACTACCTATACTTAATTGCAAATATTCATCAAGCAGGAGAAATTCTCAACTATAATAATACTCTGTAGGAAATGAATAGTCAAAGCAAAGAAATGACTGGCAAGTTCAAATCAACATGAAACATTGTTAAACCTCATAAGCTTTAGTTTTCAAATATTTCATCCTCATTGGGCACTTATGACTTGCCAGCTTCCTCACAATGCTGAGAGCAGCTGCAAGAGCTGAGAGAGTTCTACCTCCTTTGCAGGTTTGAAGGAAGTCCCCCTCAAATGATGGCTTATTGCACTGCCAAACACAGAGCATTGTGTGGCTGTTCCAGCTATTCTTTGTTAATAGACTCATCTTTTGAAGGTTAAACAAAAGGATGAATGAAGCACTGATAAAACAAAGGTGATACCACTAGAACTTCCTTCTGCTCGATGGTCTCTGAGGATATATACATGTGATGATAACATGATGCTATCCTGGCCTTACATATTTGCATGCTAACGTTTCATGCAAATATATAAGTTACGTTATTTGTATCATGTTTTGTCACTCCCTTCTCACCCTGTTCCTGCTATATCATTTCCTGAATGAGGCACGATTACATAATAAAAAACTTATCTAGACCCTAAAAGAGATATGGCTCCTTTAATCCCCAGTTTTTCAAAACTCTTTCTCAATTCTGTGTCTCTCTCAACTGGTTGGCCTGTCCTTTCCTTCAGACATTTGCCTTGTGGTGCACCTTGGAAAGCTTCTTCTTTCTCTTTTCTCTCTTTAGCCTGCCCAGCTAGCTCATCTGTTTCAGGAGGCTTTAAGAGTAGCTATCATATCTCATAGCAATTGAACTGCAAACCATTTGCTTCTGACAAATTTGTCCCCTTAGTCTTCAGAATCTTCAATGGATCATAGCAAGACAATGTCACAATTCTCTCTACCATTTATAACTTAAAATATAGCTGTCATATACTTGTAGTAAAGGCTTCTTACTTTAAGAGCTTCTTATTTGGGTGTATACTCTATGATGCTGAGCATTTTTATTAAGAGTTAGGTAAAGGTTCCCCTCGCACATATGTGCTAGTCATTCCTGACTCTAGGGGGCAGTGCTCATCTCCGTTTCAAAGCCAAAGAGTCAGCACTGTCCGAAGATGTCTCCGTGGTCATGTGGCCAGCATGGCTAAACCCCAAAGGGGCACGGAACGCTGTTACCTTCCCACCAAATGTGGTCCCTATTTTTCAACTTGCAGTTTTTACATGCTTTCAAATTGCTAGGTTGGCAGAAGCTGGAACAAGTAATGGGAGCTCACCCCGTTATGCAGCAATAGGGATTTGAACCACTGAACTGCCAACCTTTCGATCAACAAGCTCAGCATCTTAGCCACTGAGCCACCGTGTCCCTTATTAAGAGTTAAGACCCCTGAAATCAATTATGTTTATTTTTTTAAAAAAAATATTCACTTCAAACCAATCTTTTGGATTGCTTTCTTGCTTGCTTTTTGCAAGTTTTCAAGGAGGAGGAATTCCTTGAATGGATGGGATATTTGTGAGCCAAATGTGCTCCTTGTACCTTGTGAATACCTTTTTAAAAAAAATTTAGCATGAAAGTTAAGCAAGATCAGGTTTTGTGGACTTTAAGAGTAAGAGTAAGAGCTGTTTCTGTTGAGACATGTACCTTCTAGTTTGAAAAAAATTCATGAAGCCCTTCTGAAGATATTTCATATCAGTTGCTGGACTTCTTTAGTTTTCTGGAATGTCAGGAAGTTGATCTCTCATCCAATGCAGGCCTTGAAAATTATGTGTTAATCTTTTAATTAAATACAGTATATGCTTTGCGTTTTAAGCCCTTCTACTCCAGATAATACAGATACATGCAAAACCTCTTAAAAACCACACCTGCAGAATCCTAAAGAAAGATAAAAGCTTAGCTGTAAAATCATCCATGTAGACATGTGTAAAATAATATTTACAAAGAAAAAAAACCCTCCACCATCCCATAATTTTATTGGTTTATGAAAACAGGCTTGACATTGTCCCTTACAGAAGTGTCTATGAGGATAAGCCTTGGGGAAAAAAATCAAAGCAGTGTTACGCTATTAAAATGCAAACTGTTCCCCTTTTGTACTTTATGTGCCTCTTCTGTATTGTATGCATTGACAAAAAATGTGGATTCTTGCAGATGCCTCTAGTTCTTCAAATTGTCTAGGCAAGAAAGAGGCTGTAAATTTGAGAGGATATAGTTTTGCAGACCCCTACCATCTAACTCACAGAGACACAATATACAGATAGCCCTTGACTTGTGACCATGACAGAGCTTGGAATCTCAATTGTAAGTTGTTGTGATCATAAGTATGTACCATGTGAATGGACTTGATTTTAAGACAGTTTTTATGATGGTTGTAAAGTGAACCACCATGGTTGCTAAGCAAATCATGTAGCTGTTAAGTGAATCCAGCATATCCAATGGGCATTTTCCCAGGAAACAGCAAAAAATGTCACAGATGGCAGTCCTGTGATTGCAACATACTGCATTCAAGCTTAAATGTGATCCCAAGTGCTTGAAATAAGATCCCTTTATCACTGGGGGAGGGATTCCGCTGGGTCATAACTTTGAGGATGGGTCATAAATAGTTTTATTGAAGTCTTGTAACTTCAAATGTTCATTAAGTAGTCGATTGTAAATCAAAAATGATATGTAATGTCAGAATTAAACACAAGACTTGGAAAAGTGGAATAAAATGATATGAACAATATTGTGCTCCTTACATTACCATCCAGAAGAGATGTCTAGAGGGAAGTAAAGAATGAATTTGATTGAACAGAGATGAGCCCATATTTGGGATTACACTGTGGCAGTAAGCAGGAAGTGGGAAAGGCAACTACCTCCTCATGCTTATTGTGGCTGCCAATAGCAATCTGGCAGCCTTGTTTAGGATGATGCAATCTTTGCCTGGTAGGGATGAACTACAAAAATATCTTCAGGGCTGCTGTAAAGAAAATCTAATGTAATTTAATTTATTCAGTTTAGTTTCTATGCAACTCCTAACTAATTCTGGACAGTCTACAATAAAACAAACAAAGCAGAAAATACAATATAATAAAATGTAAAAGAGAACAAGAACTGTTGGTAAGTCCTGCTAAGAACACCCACATCCAAACACTTACACATCCAAAGAAATCTGGGCCCACATCATCCTAACTGGAGGCCTGAGAGAACAGCCAAATCTTTAAGGCTCTCTAGAATCTGCTGTTTAGATAAAAGTCACATAGATATAGAATGAGAAAGCTCATTTCAGAGGGTAGGCACTGTGACGCAGAAGCCACTCTGATGGAGGATGTGGTCTCTTTGGTTTTAAAGGAGGTGGAGGGACACTCACTCCCAGGAGGTCATTGCTAGACCTAACAATTCTTGAAGCTGCCCAGAGTTGCTTCAACAGTGAGGTGGGTGGCATATAAATTTAATAAATAATAAATAAATAAACTATTCTGGACAGTCTTCAATCAGTCTCCAACTTCCCTTTTTAGGAATGTTGGTTGAAATGGTGGATGTGCAATAGCTCCAGAAGCTCCTGGAGGAAATGGCTTATTTGGACCCATTTCAGTTCGGTTTCAGACAGGGGCACAATAGAGTGGTAGCATTGATTGTGTATGTTGTTGACTATTTTGTAGAGCCACAGTGGGTGGTACATCCATTCTATTTCTCAGTTACTTTCAGTACCATTGATCATGGTATCCTTCTGTACTGAATGCAAGGAATAAGGAATGAGGAGTACCTAACTGCAGTGGTTTTCCTTTATCTGTGGTCAGGTCCCCTGGATGCAGATAACTAGAGAGGTTTGAGTTCACAGCCTCTCACCTAAGGGTTATTTCAGGTCTTCGTACTCTTCCCCTTCTGTTTAACTTCTACATGAATCCTCTAGTAAGACCATCCTCTAAATTGATTGAATGAATGAAATTTCTTGACACTTTTCATCCAAAAAGGCATTTTATTTATTTGTCTGTGACCTTTCTTAAGGACCTGGGATAGGCAGACATTGTTGTTTGATGATGTTAAAGGGAATAGAATAGAATAGAATAGAATAGAATAGAATAGAATAGAATAGAATAGAATAGAATAGAATAGAATAGA
>JANHZT010002767.1:45494-55878 GCA_032468215.1 Stegonotus admiraltiensis | reverse complement strand
CTGAGTCCCCTCGGGGAGAAGGGCGGTATATAAATATAAACAAACAAACAAACAAACAAACAAATAAATAAATAAATAGTTAAAATGGCCTTGATGGCTTGATAGACAATTCATTCTAGGAAATGGAGAATGGGATATAACTCTGCTTTTCTTAGATCCTTTGCAATTTTTGTGGTTATCAACCATTAGTTAAGCTTGCACCACACAGAGTTAAAATCAAGACACACTCTTCTTGTAGATCAGTCCACACAACATTCTATTCTGACACATGTGTATCTTCTGGGACAAAGACTGGCAAACAAAGTGAAATCTCCAAAAGTGAAGTAATGGCATGAGTCACTATTCAGGGTCAAGGCTAGCATTACAGATTTAGATGGAATTTGCACTGTCTCCCTTTAGTGTTCAAGTATGCTGTTTCAGAATTTGCTTAGATTTGACATAGTAAGGAAAGTCATGGATAAATGCACAGTTAGGGCCTGCCTGCCTGCCTGCCTGCCTGCCTGCCTGCCTACCTACCTGCCTACCTACAATGTATGGGAACTATAACCCCTTCTGGAAAGATGTGATCTGTTTCTCATTAGACATCCCTTTAAGATGATTCAGAAGATCAGCTGGTACAAGGTATTACATATTTAGATCAGGTTGGGACCAGTGGTGGTATTCAGCTGGTTCTATCCGGTTCGTGCAAACCGGTAGTGGCGATGGTGGGAGGCTCTACCCACCTGCCCAGACATCATCGTGTCCCATTTTTGATGCTCTGCGCATGCACAGAAGGTCCTATGCATGAGCGGAGGTGGTGCATGTGCTCCCATTAGCGAACCGGTAGCAAAGGTAAGTGAATGCCACCCCTGGTTGGGACGCTTTCCTGTGAGTGCAGCTGCAACTCACTTCTGCAGCTTACTAGAGATTAGGTGGTGATTCACTGAAGTGGGGGGTGGGGAGTGCGTTTAGGTGTTTTTTTCTAGGTTTTTCACAGAGTGGAAATAAAAGGCTACCGGAAAAAGAATTTTCCATATATAATCCATCATCTGCTTCAGTAGCCTGAAATAGAGGAGTATTATTTGGAGGCCTTTGAGGGAGATAGTCAAGATTGTTAAGAATGAAGTAGAATCTGTAAGAATCTGTGGCTAAAAGGCACAATTTCTATTCCTTTATTTAAAACATGTATATAGCTCTTCATCTTATCGCAAATTCTGGGTGGCTCCCAATCAAACATTAAAACAACACAAAAACCTTTTTAAAAAGTGAATTTAAAAGCTTAACACATACACATGCTTTTTTGCTTTTTCAAATATTTTGATGTTTTTTTATTTGAACTTTTCTTGAATAAGCTAAATATTATTTTGGAGGAAAATAACACAAAAACCATATTAAAACTTTTAAGGCCAACCCCCCCCCTCCAAAAATCTGGTGTGCAGTCCCTTCATCTCAGTGCTTAAGAGAAAAGACAAACAAACAAACAGACAAACAAACAAACAGGTCTTGGTGTCCTGCAGAAGTCTAGGAGGGTAAGTTTCAAAGTTCAAGGGCTATCACAGGAAAGCCACAGAAAAGACATAATGACCAGGCTATGGAGTAGTGGAACTATGTTCACATCATCACAAACAGCCTTTAAACAGAAACTTTGCTTTCACTTTGTCCTTTTACTGACTGAGTTTTCTGAAAGGAAATACTATATGGTAGGACATGATGATGGTCATAGTAGCAAAGTATACCACAGTGCCCCAGAAACTGAAACAAATCTTCCTAGCCATTCTAAAAATTTACTATTTTATTTGAACATATGTAAAAGGTAAGGTAAAGGTTTCCCTCACGCTTATGTGCTAGTCATTCCCGAATCTAGGGGATGGTGCTCATCTCCGTTTCAAAGCCGAAGAGCCAGTGCTGTCCGAAAACATCTCCGTGGTCATGTGGCCGGCATGACTAAACGCCAAAGGTGCACAGAAAGCTGTCATCTTCCCACCAAAGGTGGTCCCTATTTTTCTACTTGCATTTTTAATGTGCTTTTGAACTGCTAGGTTGGCAGACATTGGGACAAGTAATGGGAGCTCACCCCATTACGCAGCACTAGGGATTCGAACTGCTGAACTGCTGACCTTTTGATCAACAAGCTCAGTGTCTCAGCCACTGAGCCACGCATCCCCGAAACAGATGTTATCCAATGCTTAAAAGGCTTCTAGCCTTTTGTGTTTTCAGGTTTTCTAGCCTTTTGTGTTTTCATGTTTTGGAATGCTATTTCTGCCGATCTCTGTTAAAACCACGTGACTGCAAGTTGCTCTGTGGTACCATGAGAGGGTGGTCTCTAAGATCCAATTTTAAAATATTTTAAACAAATAAAAATATACTTCCTCTTTTCCTAGGAGAGGAAAAATGAACTTTCATCCTTGTCTTTAGAATATACTGACAGATTTTGCGTCATTGACTTTTTATTAAAGTTCTGAGGTTTGAATTTATGATTGTCAATATAGCACCATCGTGGCTGCAGCTTTAAAACGATTGCTTTTACAAATCTGTAATTTTCTTGGCCCAATGAAAGATGGGAATGATTTTTGTTGTTATTGTTGTTAAAAATCCCCAACCTCCTTCTATGTTCAGCTTTACGGTATGCTAATATCAGGAAAGGCAAGATGGAGTTAAGCTGCTTTTGTTATTGTGTCTATATCTTGGCATCTGTCAGTGGAAATACTGTTCTATGGATGCCACCCTGCTGAGGCAAGAGATGATGGGGTCCTAAACAACGGGCATGTGGCTCCCATGCTAAAAACATAGCAACCATCTGATGCAGGTCTGTTTTAATGGAGGTCCAGTATGGGGCAAACGAGTTTCTTCTGTTGCTGGGTTAGGGGCTAATGACACAAGTTCTCCCAGTGCTCACGGTTGCTGTTGGCATTCTAGTTCGGGCATATGGCAGTTGGCTAACCACAATGCTTCTGAGATTTCTTTCACTTGCACACATACAAACACACAGAGAGATTTTTTTGATTATTGTTTGCAGCATACCAGATCAAGCAGTTTAAATTGTTTCTCTTTTGGCTTTTGCTTCGTGTGTGTGTGTGAGAGAGAGAGAGAGAGAGACAGAGACAGAGAGAGAGAGAGAGAGAGAGAGAGAGAGGGAAGGTAGGAGAGGGGAGGGGAAGATAGGAGAGGGAAAGCAAAATTGTCACAGGATTCCCTGGGACTGTATTGCTTTAGTGACAGCGTGGCTAACCTAGTTGAGAATGAGGCCAGAGCAATCAGTAAATGCCAGTATAAGCATGCTGCAAAATGCCACCATAAAAAGGCCACGTCAACTCATGCTGTCTTTGTGACGGTTCCTTTACATCTTAGCATCTGTGGAATGAAAATCGAGAGATGTGAAGCCGAGCTAGGCACGCTGCATGCTAGCATTTGCATTTGTAAGCCAAACACAACAAGGCATAGATAAGAGGATTTCTCTGTTTGCTCTGTTTGTTTTTCCAACCCATATCCACATTTTACCATACTTGGTTCATATCTGTATGTGCATGTATTACCCTTTGCATTTTGATCTATTCCACATTGAATAAATATAGCTGACTGTAGCTGTATTACATAAGATGTTGCAAATGTGAGAGACATAGCTCAGTGCAGAGAACACATGCATAGATCAGAGATCAACAGAGGTGGAATTGAAAAAGTTCCCCTCTAAAAATCCTTGGCCTTGCTGATACCCAGTTGTCCCACAGAGATTTTGCTGAAATACAACTCCCAGCAGTATCAGAATGAATAGACATCAGTGAAAAACGTTAGAAGTTACTGCTGGGCAATATTTGAAAGACCATAGGTTACATGTCTCTGATATAGTAACTTTGGAGCTGGATAGTTGGTTGAGACCACTTTCATCACTGAATATTTTGGAAGTTTATTTTCAAGAACAAATTCAAAAGCAGGAAAAAAATGTACTAGTGGTATACCTTATTCTACATATAACCATGGAAATAGATTTATTCTTACAGGAAATCAATTTAAACCAGTGAAGGGGGAAAAAAATCAATTAGTCAATGGGCTTTAATGGGATACCTTTTTATCTCTTTGATTAATGTTTTTTTTCCCCAGGCATCAGCCCCTACTAGAGGTCTCTCCCAGAGTATTGCTCTTAACCCAAAACTAGCTATTTCTAGGGATGATCTTTAATGGCTTCCTGGTCCCTTTCATCATGAAGCTAAAGTTTATATACCATATCTCACCCCAAATTTATAGCACTCCACACTTATTCATTTCCTTTCCATCAGAAAGGTGGGGTTTTTTCCCCCTCCCCAGGAGATTGAAAATGCATTAGCGGTCTCTATCTATGTTGAAGTAGCCTAATTGTTCACCCCTCCTGTGTACATGTGTGCAGTACATGATTATAACAGTAGATGGAATTTAACATTTACCTACATTAACTCTTTGCATTGGCTAATTAGCTGCCTTCCACCTTTGCTTAAGAAAGACATGCTCAGTTGCTCACAAGGTCACCCAGGAAAGCTTGACTGCACCCATCCAGATTACCTTGAATTAAACTTTTATTCTAGCAGCTGCCTTTGAAACACTCTGATCCTGCATCATTATCAAGACCTTTGATTGGAAAGATGTTATCACCTTAATGTACCAATCTCTGTGCAAGGCAAAAGTACAGAGTCAGGCTCTATTTCAATTTTTTTTTAAAAAAAGAAAGAAAAGAAAGCTGGTTCAATTTACCCTTTTAAAATTAAACCACATTTTGGATTAAATCAACACAGGCATTAGTGAGTGCTTCATGAGATTCTGTTTATATATGCTTTGGCGATATGATCTAAATTAGTTTGTTTGTAATGGGGGAGCCATTTACGTAGAAGACATTGCTATGAATCACGTGAATAGAGCCCTGGTGATCATGGGAAACTTCGTTTAGTTTTGACTTATTCTGATTTAAAGCAGTAGAGGTAGCAATGGTAACAGTATTTTGACATTCTTTAGTTAAGAGAAACCATTGTCAAACAAAGTGGGAGCTGAGATCATTTTTTGCAAGTTTGCCAAATGAAATTATTTCTTTCTAAATTTTCTGGTTGTATTTATTCATTTTGCAAATTATATTGCTATAGTCATGACTGGAAACCCCTTATGCACTTTGTGCATGAAAAAAAGACAGTGTGACTTTTGGTTTTGAGGATTAGAAAGAATAGGTTATAGAAAAATGAGAATTAGGATGTGGTCTTAGAGAAGTTTGATTAGAATTGTAGGAAACACAATATAGACTTCTGTCTTTTTCTGTTCTTTATTTTTTTTCTGCTTCCTTTTTCTTTTTGTCCCTTTCTTTTCTTTTTTCTTTTTCACATTTATTATATTTTTTCTTTGAAAGTCTTTCTTAGTATATACGTAAACTCTTTTAATAAAAACTATTTTTTTTTAAAAAAATAATTGCTACCAAGCATTTCCACATCTCAAATTTAAATATTTAGATGGGAATAAGATCATAAACTTAAAAGTAAAGCCCACTGAAATAAATGCAATAATGGATTAAAGCATTTATGAACACAGAAGAAGTACATATAAGGCTACCTCAAATAGAGCTCAGCTCCTAGGGACTACATGAAAAACATCCATTGTAGTTTTTTTGGCAACAGTATAAAAAGATTTGCCAATACCTTTTTCCAGTATTTGTTCACCAACTACCCAACCCTGGGATTTCCTGGTTGTCTCCTATTCAAGTACTAATCAGGGGTAACCCTATGTATTTTATCTATGCCAACTTGTTGCCACTTTTAATTCTGTCTTTCAGTCCCAGTCCTTTTTCACTCCATACAGTGCCACTCTGGCAGATTCCCAAATCCTCAAAAATGAATTTACGCATGATTAACGGTGGACGGGAAATGGCAGCATGAGAAAGCTAGTTTTGAAAATAAAGTTATATGCAATATTTTGACCTCAGAGGTATACCAAGAAAAGAATATTCTTTAGTTACTGTAGCTGCCCATGATTTCCTATGAAAGTGCCTTCTAGAAGGGTTTGGCTAGTATAATTCCTACTAGCATAGCCATTGAGATACTGTATGTTCTCAAATACATATATGTAGAAACCACCAGTTCAAAGAAGATTGCTCGTCTCAGCATACTAAACCAGTCATTTAGGCTCATTTAAACTGCCTTGCCTTACCTGGTGAACTTTGTATCTCTTATATCATGGTGAAAGTTATTAGTCCTTTTCTGGTTTTCAACCTTTTCTTCACCACGGACTCCTTTTAAATAACTTTTAAAGATACAGCCATGGCCACGGACCTCCAAGACTTAACTCAAGATTTAAATCATAAAATTTCTTCATACCTTCATGGATTACCTGTGATGACATCGTGGCTGCCCAGACCACAGGATGAGAACCACTACTGTAGACTAAACCAGGACATGAAAGTTCAGATAACCAGCTTTATTAAGATTTTGTATTAGAGCAAAATTATAAAGTCTGTATGAAACAGTTTCAATGAGAACACTTTATTAGTGTTCAAATTTCTCATGCCTGTTTCTCCTATCCATTCTTTTGGGCATAGGGTGCAGTTTCTATTTGTTTCTTGTTTTGATAGTGACCTGATCTAGTATCACATTGTTTACTTTAGGACATGTGAGAATTTAATACAAGCAGCTAAACCATTATCTCAAATGTTGGCTAATAGTGGCAATGAGTATATAATGCACATTTTCTTTCTGTGTCTCTTGTGTGTCTGTGTGCGTATGTGTCAAAATGCTAGTAAAACAAGCAATGGCAATGGAGAATGTTAAGAACAGATTCTGTAAACGTGATTCCTTTATTGGAGTGAGAACAAAAAAAGTATTATTTTTTTTAAGAAATGTTATCAGAATAAATGTGTTTGGAAAACTGTTCTCAGTGTTGGAAATTATATAGCAATTGTAGTGGTTGAGCTCTTACAGTTCTCCTTGACTTGTTAAGTAACTACACTTTATAGATGATATTTAGGAAGGTAGTGAACTGTAGTGGACAATAACATTGAATAAATACTCTAAAAACTGTCTTCCCTTCGCAGCTCCATATTTTGCATCAGTGGCTACAATCATATAATCATTTGCTGGAAATCTCCCCTGAACTTATTTGGAAAGTAAGCACTGAGTTCAGTTTTGATCATCTTGTTACTGTTCTTGTTATCACTGCATTCTTCGATGACCTTCAAGAAGCTATTTAACCTTTCCATCATGTTTTCTTCATTGAGAAAACGTTAATATTTAAGTCAATTAGATATGAATGGTTAATTATCGGCATGCATAGTTTCTGAGAGTTAACTAGCAGACATTTATAAACTGAAGGTGGAAAGTAATGTTGCATCACTAAACATTTCTTTCTTGCTTGAGCATTTCTAAATTCACTGATGGATCTGTTCAGCAAGATCGGACAAGTTTGCTTTCAGCTGCAGCACTTTAAAAAAGCTGTAATTGATCACAGTAATTTCTGTGACATATGGTCTCATCTCAGCTTCAGAATATATTCAGAGAAAAAGGTTTCCTTTTCCCTCTTACTTTACATTTGTTTTTAATTGCTGTTGTTGAAAGAACAGAAAGCTGGTTTTGCCCAAACAAGTCAGAACATTCTTTTCAGAAAATGCCCAGGCTAACTCATCCTAGTTTGGTGGGGCAAGGTCACTCCAGATTGGTATGATTCTTCCATCCCCAGAAGAGGTACTGATCAGCAAATGGCTTCAGGTTGTTTAGAAAAAGTTTATGACACCTCTTAACATCCTATACAGAGGGATTTACAACAAAGCTACTGTTTCAAGGGAGCAGCTGTAAACCAGGGGTTACAAGTTTTAAATAGGAAAACTCCCATGCATATTAATCAATTATCCCTCAACTTTAGCCTCTTATACTGAACAGTATGGAGCCTAATTTCAAAAATATTATATAAAACATTTATAAGAAGGACCATTAAATGTAAAGTAATATTCTTATATGAAGATAGAAATGTCTATTGGAGAAACATCTAAAGGATTTCATACTAAGAAATTCATAGTAATTTCATTACTGTCTTGATGGGAGAACTAAACTTTCTTAGTGTGGATTGTACATATTTCCAAACAATCATCATTATATCAGAAGAGAAGGGTAATGGTCACCTCAGTCTTCCAACCTGTTGAAATTTGGGAACAGGGTCCATTTAGCTTGATGTGTTACTGAGTAATACAAATTTGAAAACTGGCACAGAAATGACCTCATTCAGATTAACAAATTAAACAATGGCCCAGGATTGAACTGTAAATTACATTTTGAGAAGCAGTATCCCAAACAATGTTCTAAAATCAAGGGTATACAGCTTTTTTTCAAAAAGTGATAAACAGGATAGGACAAAAATCAAATGAGAACACTTCCCGTTCATTTACTTAATAGCTTAAGCTGACCGCTTCAGCCTGAAATAAGTACTATTATACATTTCGCTCTCTTTATTCTCGCCAAACCAACTTTGGAAAAAAAATAGTTTTCTGTTTGCGGAGAAATGGTCTGAAAAACAAAATAGAACCTATTCAGATTTGCTGAAGGGAAAGAAGCCAGAAAATGTAAGTTCAAAATGGGCTGAAGCAGGTTGGTGAAAAAAATATTCCAAATTTTGTCCCGTGTATTCCTATGGAAGAAACTATTTGGCAGTGGTGTTAGCCGTTGTTGATAGTTCCTTTCTGAGCTCTTCTTCCTTCTCCCTCTTGTTCATGGGACCTGGAATAGAATGTTCTGTGAACCCATACATGCCAACACCCATAAGACGAAAGCAAAAGCTTTCTGGAATAGAAATTTTTGCTGTTTGCTTTACTGTATTGAAACTTCTAGAGAAACTGCATTGAAATCAAACACTCAGAAAGGTCCAGATAACAATAAATTATGTAAGAACACAGTTACACTTAACCAACCAATACTATCAATATAACCAATATACTTAAATAAGCCCTTGCCTCTTACAAGATTATTTATCTGCCTTATTTTGCAATATTTTAATTTTCAAAGTAATGCATTTTATTTGGCCAAGAAACTCTCTTATGACTGAATGAACTGATCTCCAGCCATTTTTAAATTTGCAAATTCAATTCAATATGATCCTAAAACATCTAACAGAACAATCTCTTTAACATCAACACTCTCCATCAACTTGCCGTGTCAATATTTAGATTTTGGAGATTTAGCTAAGATCTATATAACCACATGACAAGGCCACATTTTCCTTTATTTATTCATTTTGGCAATTACTGTCTTTCGGTTTTTCTTCTAGATAAAACAGGGCTATTTGCTTCCATACTCGGTGGTAGTGTTGGTTTTCTTCTTTGTGATTATTTGCAGCTGGAGCCCATTTAAGAAAAGCATATTTTTATTGCATATCAGATTAGCGCAAACAAACCATTCTGATTACAGTAGGCTACATTAATTTCATTTGTTAATTTGGTTATATCCTTGTTTCCTCTTTAATTGTGTAAAATTAAAATCTCCTCCATTTTTCTTCCTGTTGAAACTTCTTCAGCTACTAATTCTTTTAGCTTGATTATAGATGTTCAAAATATCTCAGCAATAATCAGATAAGGAAAAGCCTGAAAGATGTGCTAACTCTATCCTCATTTTCTACAGCTTCTCAAGAGGACTCTTGAGTGTTCTCAATAACCTCTGTTGGTGAATGAACATACACTGAATCTGTTCCTACAACTTGTCACACTCTATTTTAATATGATTCATTTCTTCACATTAAACTGAGATTAAAGACATAAATGATATAGATTAAATGTATCTTTAAAGGGTTAGTAAAGCAACAGTCTGGCCTCTCCTCTGATGCTTGGCTGGTGTCATTTAGTCCATCCTAATCTGGACTAAATCCCCTACTCAGGGAAGAATACAGGTAGTTCTTGATTTATAACAGTTCATTTAGTGACCGTTCAAAGATACAATGGCACTGAAAAAAGAGACTTCTGACCGTTTTTCACACTTACAACCATTGCAGCATTCCATGGTCATGTGATCAAAATTCAGATGCTTGGTAACTGTCTCATATTTATGACAGTTGCAGTGCCTAGGGGTCATGTGATCAGCTTCTGCGACCTCCTGACAAACAAAGCCAATGAGGGCATCCATATTCACTTAACAACTGTGTTACTGACTTAATAACTGCAGTGATTCACTTAACAACTGTGGCAAGAAAGGTCGTAAAATGGAGCAAAACTCGCCTCACAAACTTTTCACTTAGCAACATAATTTTGGGGCTCAATTGTGGTCGTAAATCAAGAACTTGGGAGATCAGGAGCGGCCAGCTCCCAATGTTTATTTTTTAAAAAAAATATTTTTATTAAACAGTTTTTTAAAAAACAAACAAAAACAGATATTTACATCTTCTTCTTTTCAACATCTTTGCATCAGTAATCCATATTTATACATTTTCT
>JANHZT010002766.1:425478-438900 GCA_032468215.1 Stegonotus admiraltiensis | reverse complement strand
AACAGCCTGGTCAGCTTCAGCACAGCCTGATTTAGCATGAGCAGCTGATTGGTGGTTGGATCTGCCTCCTGGAATACCACCTATCAGCTGTTCCAGGCTGTAAGGATCGCCACCGTCCATCACTGCCATCGCCGCCCATCACCACCTATCAGCGCCTCCACGTGCCCCATTTTTGACCTCCACACGTCCCGTTTTTGGCCTGTTCCAGGTGGCAGGGACTGCCGCCGCCTATCCCCACCACCTGGAATGGGCCGAAAATGGGGCTTGCGGTGGCTGAAAATAGGATGCAAGGCCAAAAATGGGGCACACGGAGTTGGTGATAGGCAGTGGCAATGGGTAGTGACGGTGGCAATGGGTGGTGGCAATCCCCACAGCCTGGAACATGTAGTATGTGTTCCCATTCATACCTTTCCAACAATGGGAAAGGCGTTTATGTTCCTTTGATATACGGAAACATAAATTAGATGCAATGATTTGTCAGAGAAGGAAAATTACTTATTAATGTAATAAATGTATGTTTTAAAAATTTTACTAACTCAAGTGCTGAGTGTAAAATGCATACTTATGGGAATTTAGTATAATAGCAAATGCAAATTGTTGATATTTAAAACAAACATGGACAAAATACCTGTTTAATCACTCAACCACTTTGAACTTTTCAAGGTAGAATGGATATCATTTGATCAAGGCTAGGTAGCAGCAACTTGTCTTCTACTGGCCTCTTTTTTCTTGTCATCTATTTTTTCAATCACCACGGTCTTCTCCAGTGACTCTTGCCTTCACATTATATATTCACAATATTTAAGCTCTAGCTTTATTAAGCAGTCTGGTTTTCCTTTACCAGCTACTGAATGATTTGTTCAAGGAATTCTGGAAAAATCTCTCCAATACTACACTTCACAGGATAAAACAGACTCATACTCTTATACATAGCGAAGCAGCACAGACTGATCTTAATTACAATCTTTATGTTGTTAAACATATTCTATGCTGTACTGATTTCTACATAACTATATACCATATTTCTAGGGTTCAATGCCCAGAGAAATTTCAGCAATCTCCCTGAACCATTTCCAGACTTCATAAAGAACAGTAGCTATTCCTGTTTCAAAAAAAAAAATCTATTACAAATGACCCATAAGCTTCCTTAAACATAAGTAGAGCAATATAGAGAGTATCTTGTTATCCCAATGCTTAACGATTCAAGATAAAATATGACTTATTGAAAGGTTTGCTGCCACATAACACACATCTACAACAGACAGACATGTTGCACACCTGTCTTTACAAAATAGGCTGCCATCCTATTAGTACATAAAGTCACAAATTAAATGTTGTTCAACCAGTTTGAGCCATTATTTACCTCTTTCTGCTGTAGCTGATTACGATAATCTATAGATTTTTGCTTGATCTGAAGCTCTGCTACTTCGTTCTTTTCTTCAAGATCATTACAAAACTTTTTCAACCTGTCGTTCTAGAGAAAAATGCATTGAAACATTAATAAACAAGAGCCTAAAATTAATTTAACCCAGAGTACATACTAGGTCTGACTCCCAAACACAAGAACAAAAATGTATTTTTTCCTATTTGCTTCTATTTGTTTTTCAGAAATAGCATCCTACCTCTGATCTCAGTGTGGAATGAAGGCTTTCTACATCTCTCAGACTATTGTCAGATACCGGAAAATCAACTGCAGCACCTGAAAAGAACAGGAAATGAAAGAAGATGAAGATATTATATTCTCTCTCTGTTTCTCTCTCTCTCTCTCTCTCACACACACACACACACACATGTATATACACACGTATGTAAGTACATTCATACATACATTACAGCAACACAAGTACCAAACATAGGATTTCTGTTTAATTCTAGGGAGATGAAAGTGCCTCACTTTGAATGATTTTTAATATCTTTTGCAGATAACATTGATCAGATCTGCCTTTAGATTTCAACATTAAGCCAACAGTGGGATGTGGCTCCAAAAATGCAAATGCAAATGCACCAAAACAAATATAATTGTGGAATTCATAATAAGTAGTTATTCAACTGTATCTTTAATCAGATTCCCACCCTTTAGTCCTGCACTCTTTGAACAGAAATCAGAAAAAAGTGATAATAGGTTCAGACCAATTAATAAGAATGATTAGGGGACTAGAAGCTAAGTCCTATGAAAAGACATTAAAAGAGATGAGCAAGTTTAATCTAGAAAAATATATCCAAATGGGGGATACAAATAGCACTGTTCAAATCCCAAAGATGTCATACATAAGGTCAAGAATTGTTCTTTCTCATTCCAAACTTCCAACACAGATACTTTACTAGATATTACACACACACACACACAAAAAGCACCAGCCTAACAGTAAGAAGAGTGTGACAGTGGAACCAAATACTCAACAAAGTGCCAGGCTCCTCTTTCACAAATTCCTCTTCCTTTTGCTCCTTTTGTTCAACAGAAGGCTAGACTTCAATCCATCTGGTATTCCTGCATTGAACAGATGTTAGACTCAATAGCCTAAATGGCCCCTTCTAACTGTATGACTGAATGACTAAATCAGTCAGACAAGACTGAACCCAAAAATTAATTAATATCTCCTTTAGAGGAGGTGAAGTATATTCCATTCTGTTTTAAAAAAGCAAGTTATAAGTCTACCCTTGAAGAAACATTTCCTTGCATCAGAAGATTTAGCAATTACCGTGTAAGTCAGTTTCAAGCATCCCATTTCACAAAAGCAACCAAGAATTTAGCAGCTTCACAACTTCAGGAGTATCTGGATAGTGTTTATCTGGACTAATGCAAATTGGGCTTTCAGCTGGCAAAACCACAGTGGCCAAAAATTGGAAGAGACCAGATTACATACAATAGCAAAGAACTGAGATCTAACAGACTGTAAAAACTATTGCATAGTATCCATAATTTCACATGCTAGAGAAATATAATACTTAGGCTCATCCAATGTAGATTTGAATCAACTATGTAAAGGGAAATATTAGATATTCAAACTGGCTTTAGAAAAGACTGAGGAAGAAGATACATTATTGCCAAGGAATGCTGGATAAATGAGAAAGCCAAAAATCCTCCAAAGTAGTCAAAATATACTTCACTTACTACACAAAGGCTTTGAGTTGCATTAGCTCTGAGAATGTCCTTAAGAAAAAGGAAATTCCAGAATATTATACTGGCCTCATGCCAAATCTATGTGCAGAATAGATATCCACAAGCCAAATAGAACATGGCAAAACAGACTGGCTCTAGTTTAGTAAAGTGGTAAAGTAATAAGAAAGACTGCATACTCTCTCCTTATTTATTCAAGCTATATTCTGAATACAGGTAGTCCTTATCTTAGGACCATTCAATTAGTGACTGTTCAAGTTACAACAGCACTAAAAAAGGTGACTTATGACCAATCCTTGCACTTAAGACCATCACAGCATTGTAGTGGTCACCTGAACGTCATTTGGATGCTTAACAACCAGCAGGTATTTTTGATGCTTGCAGTGTCCCAGGGTCACGTGATCACCATTTGCAACCTTTCCAGCTGGTTTCTGACAAGAAAAGTCAACAAGGAAGTTGCCAGGAGGTTGTAAGTCACAGTCATGTGATGTCTTGCTTAGTGTCCATGGTAAAAATGTTTATAAAATCAGATGCAATCATGTGATGCCTGGCTTAATGACCGCCCTACTTAACAACAAATGTTCTGGCCCCAATATTGGTCATATGGCGTGGAATACCTGTATACTGTATATTGAAGGGAGATGAATTGGAAAAGATGACCATAGTTTTAAAACTGAAGAATAATCTGCTCCATGAGGTTAACATTTAGATAATTGCAAAGCCACCCAGTCATTGAGAGTTGGGTGGAATACAAGTTTAATTATTATTATTATTAACATGCAAATTATTCGCAAGATCCAGTAATAAAATAGTGGAAAAATAGGACTGTGATTAATTAGCAAGACCAAAGAAATGTCAATAGGTTCACTAAACAGCCTTAGAACTGACAACGAAAATACAGAAATAGTGGATATTTTCTGTTTTAGGATCAGCTCTCTACAGTAAAGGAACCATCAGTCAAGGAATACACTACAAGCTAGCACTTAGCAGGGTATAAACGAAATGTATAGCATCTGATTATATTTTCCAAATAAACTTTGGAAAAGATAATTAGATGCTGTAACATGTCATTATCTATAAAGATTAGAATCATGCAAACAATGGCTTTCCCTGTGACATTCCATGGATATGAAAAATGGACCTTTGAAGAAGCAGAATAGAAAGAACACTGAACTTTGGTGTTGGAAAAAAACAAATAGCAATGAAAACAAACACATGGATCAGGGAATAAATCAGAATTCAGGTTTAAATGACCAAGTTTAAGCTGTAAGAATTTGGATGCATTATGCAAAGACTTATCCCTATAAGTCCATAACATTGGGAAAAGAAGAAAGAAAGAGGCTAAAAGAGTAACCAGCAATAAGAAGGATGATTACAATAGCAATGAATACACCACTGAAAAACTTAAAAAGGCCAGACTGAAGACATGACCATCCTGAAGAAAATCTATATATATGTTTGCAAAGAGTGGAAACAAACTTAAAGCCGCATAATCCATCAATTAATCATCAATTTAGCTACTAACCAATCTGCCAGATTAATTTCAAATATGGAACTATAATGCCAATCATCTGGTCTGCTTCTTTGGTTTACAAATTCATCCAGACTGTTTTTCTTGTTTGACATTGTATTTGTGACACTCAGAGTATAGAAAAACAACATCTGCCTACAGGGACAACTATAAAAATAAGCCCAAAGCTGGTAAGACAGAAGGCTATATAAGCCCTCCCAATGAACTTAATTTCTTCAGAAAATAAAGAACTTCTACATCAAATTATGATACCTTAGAGGTGACTTTATTAATACATGATTGTTGGGAAGGCCACTTCCATACAAGAAAAGAATGAGTACTATACAAATAATGAGGTACAGAAAGAACCTATTATTTTTTTTGTTTCAAGAAATTACTTTGCGATAATTTATTACCTTGTATACCTATGGCCTTTTCTTTGGATCCTAAAATAGAGAACAGAATCTATTCTATAACCTGTATACTTAGTATATTATTTAGCAGCTTTTCTTAAAAGAAAGTAATCCATATGGAAGAAAACACTAATCTACAGGAATTATGGAATGCTGTTGTCTTGTATGAATGTAATACCGTAATAATATTTATAATATGGGTCTTGGACCCATATGGCACTTTCTCTTTCTTCTATCCCATCTGTTGTTATACAGCTTGCTATCACTTCTAAATGAAGACAGTGCATTGCTTCCATCTTTGCATCATTAGCAATTATCTCCTAGAAACTCACCCACCACAAGTTTAATTTAAATCTGTACATCTCTTTATCCAAGCAACTCTTTGTATATTTGAATCAAAATTATTACAGTTAGTAGTTCTCTAAAACTGCTTTGTGACATAATTTATGGAAAATTACAATCTAAAGAGTCTTTTGATACATTTCTCATGTTTTGTCCAGTACTGTCTTCTTCCTCTATTATAATGTTGCTATCCTTCCTCTCATAAGACATGCTTATTGTAACAGTATTATTCATAATAAGGATTTAAAGGACGAGCCTGAAGACCTCTTAAATATTTTGATCAGCTGCACTAAATACTTATTTCTTAGTTCAGATCAAATGAATGTTTTAGTACGTGAAGCTATAAAAACCTTTAATACAAATGTTATTAAAAAAATTTAGTTTCAAGAAACTACTTTGGGATAATTTACCATCTCATATACCTATAGCTTCTTCTTTGGATCCTAAGATAGAGAATAAAATATCTTACAAAAAGAAAGCCATCAATTTATAGTGCAAGCACCCAATACTTTTTTTAAAATAAGCTTCTCAAGATTCTATGATCCTTGAGCTCTGTATCCATGTTTTTTTAAAGGTAGCCTTTCCTAATCTGACATTTTCAGATACATTAGGGCAGTAATTTTCAGAATTTCTAGTTGGCATGTAGGTGCTGGTCGAGTGCCTGCAAGCTATGAGTCTGGATGGGAAGGAACTAGCCTTAGCTCAACCCTGGCAAGACAGAATGGCTCTGGGTTTTTGGCTCCCCAGGCCCAGATGATATTTCATCGCTGACTCTGGATGGGGTGGCATTGAATGGGTACACAATTTGGGGCCCTTCTAAACCCACCATTCTACTCAAGGAGCAGGTGGCAACCATGTGTGTATGTATGGGGAGGTTGTCTTTGTACAGATTCATCTGGTGTGCCAACTGCGTCCTTTCCTGGACTGTGAGGCATTGGCCACTTCCCATATGGATTACTATAACACCCTGTACATGTGGCTGCACTTGAAGACTACCCAGAAGCTACACCTGCTCTAGAAAATGGTGGTGGGTGGAGTGATCAGTGTCCATAGGTTTACCGATACGAGTCCTCTGTTGCGAGCTTCAATGACTCCCAATTTCATTCCAGATTTAAAAGGTTATATGGCATAAGTTCAGGTTATCTGCAGAACTGCCACTCCCTACCAGACCAGATAGGGTGTTCCTAGTCCCTTTCCTTGAATATTGCCATCTTATGGGTCTAGGAAGTATGCCTTTTCCATGGCAGTCTCTACCCTCCTAGCCTTCCTTAAAGTACCCAAGACCAACTGCTGGGATATGATGAGGGAAATGAGAGGATTTATGGTTTTAATTCATATATGTATTAGGTTGTTTTAATTATTGACCAGGAGACACCCAGAGTTTGATATAAGTCGAGTGGCTACAGTACATAAATATTTTAATTAAATAATGGAAGTTCCAGTTCCAAGCTCTTTGTAGTATACCAGGTGGGAGCTATTCTTTTGCTTGTTTGTTCGCAAACATTCAGAGTTATTGTTTAAGGGACAGAAGACTGAAAGGGTGAATTAAAGAGAAAACTTCCTAAGTTAAAAAAAACCTGCCTTTCTCTCTTTCAGAAGTACCTGATCCAAAAGATCTCCTCCTTGTTTTTTCCACATGAGGAAAACATATGCCTTCATTCCCCACCTGGAGGACACAGGTTAATATTTACAGAGAATATCTCCACAACCTCATTGGAGAATTATTTTGGGAAGAATCCCCGTCCCCAGTCCAAAAACCTCTAACCTGTCATATCCTGGCCTTCTGGGACTTTGCCACTTGATCCTGACCCTAACCCTAACCCTAACCCTAACCCTAACCCACACACACACACACACACACACACACAAATCCCCATCGCCGCCTTTTCTTACCTCTCACCTCTTCTGTCCCTTCTAACAGCATATCCTTGGTGAAGCTGGAGATATGCCCGGTCAGTGTCGACAAGCTGCCTCCGACCTGTCCCACCAGGGACTGGCCGAAACCCGCACCGAGGCCCCCCAGCCACGACGACATTCCCAGTCAAGGCTCAACAGCAGTCCTCGGGGAAAGAGAGAAAGCACGGCAGTAACGATCAGCTGGGGTCTCCGACGCCGCTTTCCCCAACCCAAGTTCGGGTGCGTCCCTCGGTTTAGCCGCTTCAAGCAGAGCAGCAAGCTACCGGGTGACTTTTTTGGGGTGTGTGTGTGTGTCTAAAAAAGCTCTTATCGTAGGATTTCTACCGGCCTGCGGTTCCGACCGGGGCTTCTCAATCAGCTGTAAGGCCTCCAGACCGAGCTGCCACCTCAACGGCCGCCATGACACCTCCAGCTCATCATAGAGCACGGCAAGGTAGAGCGCCCTGTTGGCGCTTTCGGGAATGCGTCTCAAGAAACAAAGGTCGACGGGATGCTGGAGGGCGGAAAGGTTGCGCGCTCTCAGCCTAAGGAAGACCGGAAAGGTAGCTTAAGTTTCACCTGGCTTTACCCCCACCCTCCCTCACCCCCACCCCAGGCCTTCCAAGAATTTGGGTGGCGCAGGACGCTTTTTGGAAATCCATTTTACCCGTGGCTAATCCCCAACTCGACATGCAACTGAATGCCTATTCTTTGAGGATAGATCTTAGACCTCCCTCCTCCCGCCCCGGTAGACAAATATGAAATATTTCACAGGATTACCAGGTATCCAGAAATATTTGTGGCTGCCCCTCCTTTGTGATTTCATCAGTATTTATGAACAGTAAGAGTACTTTTCATTCTGTTCCTGTACGATTAAAAAAAAATACTGCTTAGTCTGTTTCCCAAATCTTTAGACGGTCATAAGTGCGAAGACCGGTTGTAAGTCACTTTTTTCAGTGCCGTTATAACTTTGAATGGTTGCTAAAACAATTGAAAAGTTATCCACGTCACTGGTTTGTTATTTGTATATCCCTGATAATTATTAAGATGTCAGTCGGTTTCCTATGTATGTCCAATGTAGCATCTTTTTCTATAATGTTTTTGTAGCCTTGAACTTTGTAGTTTCAGTCTTGTCCAATAACATTTGTTCGTCTTCCATCACATTTTAAAACAGTCTAGTTATAGAGGCAGACACTGTTGGTATTAACTTCTGGGTCCGTTGTTCAAAAATATCATTCAGTAGGTCCAATGTTAAAATAGTTTGTTCCGTTCTTTATTAGTAAGTCAAATTTAAGTGTTTAATTGTAATCTTTTTTTCAGATTCCCTCTAGTGTCCAATATTCAAATCGCATCCTGTTTCTTTTCAAGAAACTTCAAAACAAAATAATTTTCTCACAGGAAGGAGTTTTATAATTAATTGAAGAAATCTTATTTCAAATCCAAAATCATAGTACTAATCACCTTTTGCTGTTTATTTCAAAAGAATTTTCTTTAAAAAATAATTAAGTCCTTAAACTTGGATTTAAAATGTCTTTTGGTAAAAAACCTGGTGCTGTAAAACTTGTCGCTCCAAAGGTTCCTAATAGCTTAGTTAATAACCAATTTCTAAAAGTGGTTAGAAAAGTAAGCATGTGAACTTTCATTTGGAAAGCACCAACTTGGTTTGAGAGATGGCTATTCTCTCATTGCCAGAGCGCAAAACCTACTAGAGAGTACTGTCTTACATTCTCCTCATAAGGAGCACTGTATGGAGCGCTTCTGGGACTTCTCTTTGTCCAAAGAGGAATTATGAACTACTTGTTAGTTCTTCATTCTGCCATGGTTGTCAGCTCTGTCTTCAGTTTGCCATTTCTTCCTTAGAAGTCCCCATTTGCATTTTTTTAAATTATGAAAATGCATAATTCAGCAAGGTTTAAAAAGTTCAAATTAAGGGAAACACTATTATTTGATTATTCAAACCAGATATGGTCAGAAACCTGATGAAGGTTCCTCTCAACTCTAGGTGGCTTACAATAAAAAGCAATCTAATAAAAAAAAAACACCAAGCAATTGGTAATTATAATAGGTGATCTGGATCATACTTATACTTCCCACCCCATGGAGCTGTGCTCTTCCTGGGCCAATGCCCAGCGGGATAACCAGGTTTCAAAACCCTTTCTGAAGCCAACAGGGTTAAATTATATAAGCTAATTTAGGCATAATGATATAGTACCTCATATTCCTAGGCCCAGTGGCCACAGCCCTTTTTGTTTGCTTGTTTTATGTTGAGCTTGAATTTTGTCCTGTGTGATGCACTATTATATTCAAAAAGTTCATAAAGGGGCCATTAGTTATCACAGAGCTGAAGATAAACTGCGCTTTGCTTTGCCCTCAATGTATAGCTTGTTCTTATTTATACAAAGGTAATTTTTGTATCTTACATATCACAACATATTTTCAATTTTATTATTACATTTTTATGCTGCCCATCTCCCCTATAAGGCAACTCTGGGCAGCTACAGATTATTAAGGGATTGGGACTATATCTGAAGCATGTATTTCCCCAAACACCTACGTTTGATGGAAGACAATGAACCAAACAATTGGTTCATTCCATAGGAGCCCTATGGAATATCATGCCCGTCCCTCCCGGGGAGTGAGATTGGCTCCATCTCTGATGTCCTTGCAGAAGTCCCCCAAAACCTGGCTGTGTCAATAGGCTTGGGGATCTCAAGGAAGTGGTGATTTAATGAGGTAGCTAAATCGCTTGTAACATCTAATCTTTTCTAGCAATTAAATATTATAATTATGAAATTAAAATATATTTTAATATTAATAATTTTCAATATTGTGACTGTTTTTTATTGTACATTGCTCAGGATCATGTTTGGGAGATGGGGGGGCATATAAGTACAATAAATAAATACTAGAGCATTGATCTGGTTATAATGCCAATGGAATAAAAAAACCCTTAGAGGACATTATTAAAAAAGGCCTTGGCTATGAAGGAAATCCAGATTTCTTTCAGGTTCTCCACTAAAAGTGGATTCTATAACTTCAGTTTTAGGAATGTTCACCATTACAAATGGACAATTTTCAAGGCTGTCCATTAATGTAATCCCCAAGTAGAGAAATGTTCAAATTACTAAAAATCTCTCCCAAAATCTACTGCATTAACTTTATGTAAACCACAAAATGTTTTACCACAAGTTGACACTTACAGGGTTCCACCTTTTTTAAGCGCACGTTAAATGGAAAAAATGTATTTAAAATCTTTGCTTCATAATTGATATGATATATATACTGTATATGTTTTGAAGCGATACTTTGCTTTGATGAAGAGATACATTTGAAAGAAGTGGACCTAAATTCATCCAGATTCAACTTGTCCAGAAGGACACAATTTATTGAAAAAGTAAGAAAAAATAAAACTATGGTTTTTACAGACTAGTATGATTTCATTTCATGGCTTCTATACATCTTTTCATATATTTCTTTTCAAGTAGAAGCTTAAACACAACTAAAATGAATGCATGTAGCTTTATGTAACTAATGCTGTTTTTTTCCCAAAAAGAATGTGCAGTAAATATGGTAATTTTTTGTTAATAAATAAATTAGGCAGATCTAAAATAGCTACTTTTAGTTTACTGGCTGGCAAAGCTAGATACACTCTTATAGTATTTATCCTTGGACCAAATCGCAGTGCTTGTACTTCTGTAAATAGTTTCACAGAAATCAACAGCATATGAAACATGAAAATAAGAGGCATTTGATTTTCATATTTAACTCTCAAATAACTTTTGTAAACAGATATTATCAAAATCAATTTTAATATTGTGTTATTTTTATAGTACCATAATTTGTGTACATTTATTAATCATTCAGTAGCAAAGAATGACACATCAACATGGTGCAATATAATTTTAAAATAATTTGCAAAACCTAATCAATTTCACAAGATTTTTTTGTATATCTGGCAAGTATCCATAGATTTAATGAGTATATCATTTGTATCCAAAACTATAGCCTTAATATGTATATGTAAACAGAATGTGTGCTTAAAGCATTTTTTTAAAAAAAGAACTATTCTTAATACAAAATGCGAAATTCAGTCATCCTGCAATATTTGTTATGTAACATTTGACTGTCAGAATAAAAGTAGCTTACAGAATTTGCTTCCCAGTTTCCCTTGAATAAACAGTAAGGTGCATGAATGAAGACCATTCATGAAAAGCTGCAAATCTGTTACAAGAAGACATTCATTAACATCTGATATAATACATACTCATACACATCCATTTATGTATATCCATTTTTTAACACATAAGTAACTGTGCAGGGTTCATTTCAGATGTTACTAATGCATATTAATAATGTGGCACAGAAATCATGGCATCAAAATCTTTAACTTCCTCTCTTCAAAATTAATATGGAATCTTAGAAAGGCTATAGCTCAATGGCAGAGCACGATACACATGTAGGAAGTCCGAGTTTAATTCTGATTATCCTCCATTAAAAGCAATTCAGGTAGCAGATTCTTGCTTGAGACTGGAGAATCACTGCCAGAGTAGATAATTCTAACTTAAGTGGACCAAGGTTCAAGGTAACTACTTATGTCCAGCTTGATAGTATTAATACTTACAGAAATATCTAACAGAAGATAAAATATTAATACCAACTGAAATAAGAATTATAACATTTATCAACTATATCCAACACTTTTGACTTCAGTTAATTGGATTCTAGGTGTTGGCTGAATATATATACTAGATCAGTGCATCATAGCCAGTATTGGCCCAACATTTAGTAAAAAAATACTAAAGACATTTTTAGAGCAAAACAAGGAAGAAATAAGTCTTGAGTCTGCTATTGGAGTGGGTTCCTCCCGTGTGCCCATCAAATCAGCTTTGGAAGATTGGAATGCATGGAGGCAGATCTGGAGGAGCAGGAGAATAAAAGTTGGATGTTCCATTTTATGATGATGATTGTAATACTCTAGCACAGTCTTCCAAAATAGGTTTGATGGTCTGCAAATCTCTTGCTATTCTTAGTTAAAATATTGTTAACTGATTAAATTCTGGAATTAAGCTGATGTACAGTAATTAATGCATGTAATTCAAATATTTCTCAAAAGTGAAAGGTGATTTTTTTTTATATTCAGTCCGTCAATCTGGAATCTTGGAAGTGCATTGTAAACATGATACTTAGAATGCCTTTGAGCATATATGTGAAACTACAAATGTTTAGATTTCACATAATCTTATTTAGCAAAATTCCAAGGCCTTGCTCTGCAATCAGGTGATGCTTGATATTCCTGTTAAGAATACATCCTGCAAGAACAAGCCATCACAACTGAAAGAGCTGCTCCCCATACAAAAATCTGCAGATCCCATAAACTCAACCTGAACATTTATGGATCAGAAAAATATTGGATGAGATTTTAATGTATATTAATAACCCTTTTCTCACTGTTCTTCTGACTGAATAGAAATTACCCAGAAGATCAACAGTATAACCATAAACTAAAGAGATTTTATTGTATAGTAACCAAATTGTTTTTTTTTTAAATTCTGATCCTCAGTCTGAAATCTCACAACTGTATCTTGCTTTGGTACATCAATGAAATGAACCCTACCTTTATGCCACCCACACAGAATTAATACAGAATGTAGTGTTCAGATTAGAATAAATATAAATATTTGTCATTTCTTTTCCTCTGTATTCAAGCTGTTTGTAACAGTTTCCAAGGACATATTCATAGCGGCTTGAAGCATATCATTTTCACTCATATCACCTCCTGAGAAGAAACAAGGAAATAAGATATATTAATTCTAGAAGATCAACAATTTTAAAAGACAGAAAAAGATCTAGTTCTAATGCTCATAGCTTACTAGTCCAAGACAGGAGTGGGGAATTTCTTGCTCTCAGACGGCCTATCCAGGAATTCTTAAAAGACCTATTAACCATTTCCTAATTGTGCAGTATAGGCAGTCAGATCCACTTTACCTATGTCTTTGGTTTTTTTTTAAAAAAACGAAGTTAAGAGTCAGAACATGATCTGACTGACTGATGTAAATTAATCCTCTGTGGTCTTCATTTACTTGGAACTAAATCTAGTTCTCCACTCTTGGTTTAGGAAACTGGTAAAGAGGACTGGCATTATT
>JANHZT010002766.1:381647-392354 GCA_032468215.1 Stegonotus admiraltiensis | reverse complement strand
GTGGGCCCAGTAGGTCTGTTTTTTGCCATCCCCAGGCTCCAGAGGCTTTCTAGGAGCCTGGGGAGGGCAAAAACAGCCTGCCCCACCTCCCCAGAGGCCCTCCAGAGGCCGGAAACAGCCCATTTGCCGACTTCCGTTCGGCCCAGAAGGGTCAAAAATCAGTTGGCCAGCGCACGCATGCGTGCTGGAGCTGAGCTAGGGCAACACTCATGTACCCACCAATATGGCTCCACGTGCCACAGGTTCGCCATCACAGACATAGACCCTTGTTCATTAATGCACATTCTTAATGGATCCTCCAACACATCCAGTTTAGAATACTTGTTTCAGGATTACTTAAGATTTGTTTGTGCTTTTCTGACTTCAAGACAATGTTAACTCCTGGCAATTGCCTGGACTAGTCTTTGCAACTTTCTTGGAATATTTTCAGAAGTGGTTTGCAATTGCCTTCCTAGATCTGAGATAGAATAATTGACCCGAGATCATACAGTTGGCCTTTTGCCTAAGGTGGGACTAGAACTCCCAGTATTCCAGTTTCATTACACTAGTAAAGCAATTCGAATTACAATGTAAATAGCTCAGTTGGAAACATATTTGAAATGGCTTTATTGATTGCCCCAGAAGGGAGCAGCACGTGGATGGTCTTGGATGGTTTAGACAGCTAAACCAGATTGGCCTTGGTTAGAATTCACAGGGGAAGCACTTAGGAATTCTGTATTTGTGAACTTGATTCAGAAGCTGAAAAAAAGATTCTGCATGAAGGTAATTTCCATAACATTGCCAAGGAAACTGGACAGATACTTCCATGAAAGTCATCACGAACTGAGCTTAAAGGAGGCTTTACTTTACTTTGTCTTTAATGAAATTTACCTTTAAATATGGTTTATGATCTGCAACTTAAAAGTAAACACCCCCTTAACAGAAATATAGTAATTTGTGGTTTGTTAGCTTCAAAATTAATAGCTATGTAGAATATATTTTGCAAGTTTATTTTACCTTTATAGCAAAGAATTGAGGTGCCAATGAATTAATCAGAATATAAATATTTTGTTGATTTGCTTCATATGTATAATTATTCTGGACTCCTGCTTTAGAGCAGATATAGATTCCAGTGATGAGAGTGATGCTGAAGAAGATATTGATCAACCATCTGTTCATAAGACCAAACATGATCTCATGATGAAAGGTGAAGGGAATCGAAAAGGAAGCTTCTTCAAACAGGCCAAAAAATCTTATCCTATGTTTCCTGCTCCAGAGGAGAGAATTAAATGGGATGAATATGGAGAGATTATCAAGTAAGTGGGAGATGAGGGAATGCCTATTATTCTAATATTCTTACATTTTAGTATATACTGACTTACTGTCTTCATGTAGAATGCACATTTTTCCAAATACATTTTTATCTCAAATGAAATGAATAGTTCTCTTAAAAAATGCTACATTTAAATGTATGCGTCGAACCTTGATAATTCACCAAATAATGAAAACCTTTGACGGAACACATTATTTGGCTCTTTTACTGCCAGAGGACAGGGAAGATGTCTAAAGCAGATTTGGAGGAAAGGAAGCAAGCAGCTCTGAGGGGAAATGCCATTTTGCAGGTAGAATTCTGGATGTATTGAGATGCCCACATGTGGATGAATACCTTTTCAGTTATTTATGCTAGTAACATATTATTAATCTATGTTATATATAGTAAATGAAGAGTATATATAATGCTTTCATTTCCAAAAGTGCCACAGGTTTTCTTGACAATCTGCCTGAATATAAAATTAATAATGTTCCTGTATTTAGACCTGAAGATTTCCTCGTTCCAGAACTTCAGGCAACAGAAGAAGAAAAGAACAAATTAGAATCTGGCCTTACAAATGGAGAAGAACCTATGGATCAAGATTTATCAGATGTTCCTACTAAATGCATTTCAGCAATGGAATCAATGGAAATAAAGTGAGTGCATGTAGATTTGTTGAAGGTGGTATTAGAATAGAGTGTGATGTGTATTAATCTATTGTAATCTCTCTCACCCTACTTGAGCCTGCCTCATATCTCTTATGGGTGTATCGAAATGATCCTTAGTTTTTAATATTGTGAAAATGTTCACTTCTGCATTTACTGTTCATTTTTCTATAACCTATATCTAGCTTGAGGTTATGATCACAATAGAGACCGGAAAATTAATTGTAGAGCGATGCAGTTGTTAAATGAGACATTGCGTAATCACAATTTGTGAAGAAAAAAGTTGTTCAGCAGATTCAAAATAATTTTTTCTTCTAACTAAATACTGTGAGATGGACTGTGTGATATTATATAAAATTCTAGCTGACAATGTATAGAATACAAAGCAGAACACAAAACATTAGAAATAAGCTTCTTGGAGAATATTGGAAAATAAAGATACTAACATGTATATTGATCAAATAAATTGCAATGAGTATTGCATTAGATTGATTAGATAATAGGGGAGAAATTCATTTATTTCATTTGATTTATAAATTTGTTTAATTGCAAGTAAATTAATGCTGAGTACAGTAAATTTAAAATATCACAGGAACAAGCCCAGTGGATAAAACTAACTACCAAAAATGGGGGTTGTAAAAGGTGATCTGCGTTGCTGGAGTTAAAAACAGGTTTTCAAACTTTTGCAACCCTGTTTCCCCCTTCAGCTAAGATAAAGATACATTAGAACATGATATTAAATTTTTAAAAGAGTAGATGAGAATGGGCCAATCTGTAGAGAAGAAGACTTTACAGTATGTTAAAAGTATCCCTGCCCCCAAATACAAATGAATAAATTTGCCAATATTGTAAAAAGTATGCTGGTTTATAGTAAGAACACATCAAAGCAATATTTGTGTGTCTATAACTTGTGTAACCAAGGAGAATGATGTACAGATGATGTTTAATAAAAGTGTATTGCAAAACTTTCAAAGAAGCATGAAATTGTAGTAATGAGACACTTGAAATCTGTTGGCATCAGTTGGGAGACAAACAACTGAGAATAATCTTTCTACAGAATTACTATTTTGTTCAGCTGATAATTTTCTACTGCAGTGTGTATAAAAATGTACAAGAGAATAATATGCCTTTGCTTTAATACTAACCAATAGACTATTAACATGAGAACATTGCAGGCACATGATCACATAATGAGTGCAAGTATCAGGAATTCTACAGCTATAGATTGGATAAAAACAAAACAAAAATTCCAGAAGGTGGCAGCGATAAACCTCTTCTGTGCTGTTGCCAAGGAAACTTAATGGGTACATCTATGCAGTTATTGGGAGTCACATTCCTTTTTATGACATATCTACCTTGAACCACCATTGCTACTTTGAAAAGATCCTTTTGAAGCTCTTCTGTATGACAGTTAATGAGTATGCACAATACTTAAATTGCTGGTCTTCATAACTAAATAATTGATACAAATATTTAATACAAAAGAGTTCAATTTCTTACACTGTAAAAACACTATTTTCTGTTTCTACACTGTTTCTAAGGTAGTGTTGATCTATAAAAATAGTTGACCTTTTATTTCTTGATGACTAATTTTCACAGGCCTAAGTATATTTTTTTAAATATGTAGATCCCTTCATCTTGAAGCAACCCTCAAATTTCTAATTAGTTTCCGATACAAGTTTTCACGTCACAAAAAACATTGTTAACAATGCAGAATATGCACATTTTAAAAAATGGAACTGCTGCCTTTTGTTATTAAATGTAAAACATTAAGCATTTTGCAAAGTTCTTAAATAACACCATCTGGCTTAATAGTTAAAGGTTGCATTATTATTAAAACATTTGCAAATCATAATGACGTTGTAGTTACAAAATGTAAGATTACAGTTTAGTATGCTTGAATGACAGCTACGTCGTGACATGTTTATATTCAGCTCAGCCAGTAAAGATTAGATTTTGTTTTTCTTCATCTCTATTTTTTTTCTCCTTTATCTTATTTTTAGAGCTCGAGTTACATACATAGATTATGAAGGCCGCTCTGATGGAGACTCCATTAAAAAAATTATTAATCAGATGAAGCCACGGCAATTGATTATTGTCCATGGACCTCCTGAGGCCAGTCAAGATCTCACTGAATCTTGTAGAGCTTTTGGGGGGAAAGACATTAAAGTTTACATGCCCAAACTGCATGAAACCGTTGATGCAACCAGTGAGACTCACATATATCAAGTAAGACTTGCATATTTGTATGACAACAAGGTATACTTAGCACAATTCAGCCATTTCCAAGTATTTATAAAAGGACTAACACTTGCAAGATGTACTTTAGAACATGCAACAGTATCTACAAACCACTTTTTTGAATTGTTAAAGCAGCCACATCTTTTTCCAGGCTTGTAGATACGCTTTGGCGCTTGCTCCTGACTATTTATATGTGCATGGAGGCACATAGTTGCTCCCAGCTGTATCCTATGGCTCTGGTGGATATGCATGTGGAGGCACCTAACAACACCTTCCAGAACTACTATACTAAATATAAGCCTGGAACAATATGCCACTGTTTTAATGATTAAAAAGGTGATTTGGACATGCTCCTACATGTTACAAAGAACCTACTTCAAAGGATTTGTATGCAAGAGAAAGCAAAGTAAGCCCAGTAGTCTGATCATGAATTTGTATTGTTAAGCTGCCTCAAGATGCATTTCTAGGGCATTTTAAAGTTCTGGTATTAAGTTTTGAAGGGTCTTTGGGCTCATTTCTTGAGGGACTGCAGTCATTCTGTCAGCCTGCCCTACTTTGAGATTTGCATTTGAAGCCTCGTTACATGGCCATCCGCGAACATTTGTGACAAGCCACAGTATGATTTTTTGGAGGGGGGGCAGAGGGGGGAATGGTACCATATCTATATTTTGGCCTGATAGGAAATGTCACACCTCCTCACTGGCTCCTTTTAAAAAGATCCTTGAAAGGCTTGTTTGTTTTTAGGTGTTTCCTTAAAAATGATTGTGATGGGTTGGTAGAGCTTTTATATTCCAAAAGTAAGGTATGATTTTTGCTGCACATATTTATGTCATTTAACTGTATTACTATGTTAGCTATATTAATAATATAGAATGTTTTACTGTACATATTAGCAATTGTTATTTATATCATATACTTCAGTGGTCTAATATAATTTAAAGAATATATTTTGGATATATTTTTATTATAAAAGAAAGGTTTATAAATACTTTTAAGTTGGTTTATAAGGTGATAAACATTTGTCCATCCATAGCAAGATTAATTTTACAATTAGCCAGTATTTCCTTTTTGATTGCTTTTGTTAAAGTGTGCTCTTTCCCCCCAAGGCTGATACTTTCCTGTTTGAAACTCCAAGAAGATAATTCCCTACAAGGTCTTCCTATTGTTTAGCCTTGCACTGAGTCATTGCATCATTCCTTTGGTTTTAACTTGGAGTATTATAGGAATTAATTGTGATTGATAGAGTGATTTCTGGCTTTCTGAATTATAAAGACTCAGGCAATTGTGTTCTTTCAATAAATTACATAATTTGCCAAATCATTGCTTGGTGCAGTAGGTAGTAAGCTTGATCTGCTACAAGACATAAATGGCTCTCCTTAACAATAAATGGCAAAAATAAAAACAATGTCTTGATAGTGTGATTTCATTGCCTTTCACACTGTCTTCTTTGGCTATGGATGTATTGCAAGCAGTGCTGCTGAGAATGTAAATTCTTTCTTATTTGTTTATCTCAGTTTTTTTTTTAATTCTGTTTTAGGTTAGGTTAAAAGACTCCCTAGTCAGTTCCCTTCAGTTTTGTAAAGCTAAAGATGCAGAACTTGCATGGATAGATGGAGTTCTGGACATGCGAGTATCAAAAGTAGACACAGGAGTAATTTTGGAAGAAGGGGAACTGAGAGATGATGGTGAGGACACCGAAATGCAAGTAGATGCACCCTCTTCAGATTCCAGTGCTGTGGCACAGCAAAAAGCCATTAAAAGTCTCTTTGGTGATGATGACAAAGAAATCTGTGAGGAGAGTGAAATTATTCCTACTTTGGAGCCCTTACCACCCAACGAGGTAAGATTTAAAAGTGAACTTTTGTTGCTTTGGGAACATGGTCTTGTATATGAAGAAATTATTGAAATACATTTCATGACAGGAACCCAGGTTTTTAGTTGGTTATTTTTTAATTGTAGATCTGTTACCGTTAAAATAAAAGCAGTTCCTTGTGTAATAAAAAATGAAGAGCTACTGTCTTTCATGTACATAATATTAAATATTAAAAAGTAGCATTTTTCTCTGTGTCAGGATTTTTTTCTTTTCTAAATGAAAGCTGAGCTTTTTTAAAAAAAGAAATCACTAAGCCTCAAATGTGTCAGATCTCTAAATCAAATGAAATGAGTTATTTCTAAACGAGAAGAGCAGCAAATAAATTTAATAAATAAATAATGACTTTATCAATTACCATGCCACTTCTAAGAGCATGTTAGTTAAAGATTTTGAAATTGCTTATGCTATATAGCCCTGACCAGAATTGAGGCTTTTAATAAATTCTACCACGATGTACAATATATTGGCCATTTTTTTCCCTATGAAACATATGGCCTTGTACAAATGTGTATGAATTTTGTGGTACAAAACCAGAATAACTTTACCGGTGGGATGCTTCAGGTATTTGAAATATATTGAAATTTTATTTTGGCTTGTATCCTCTTGACAAAAGGTTCCTGGACATCAGTCGGTCTTCATGAATGAGCCAAGATTGTCTGATTTCAAGCAAGTTCTGTTGCGAGAAGGAGTTCAAGCTGAATTTGTGGGAGGAGTTCTAGTATGTAATAACTTAGTCGCTGTTCGCAGGGTAAGTATATAGGGAATGTATGTGTGTGTACATTTAATGTATCAATTGTAAGAAATCTTTCAAAAAAGTAAATAACTGGATATGTTTTTTTTTACAGACTGAAACTGGACGTATTGGATTGGAAGGTTGTCTCTGTGAAGATTTCTATAAAATTAGAGACCTTTTATATGAACAGTATGCTATTGTCTAAGGAGAAGTGTAAATATATATATATATGGACTTGTTTTATTTTTATCAGATTCTTTTACAGAATGCATAAGAATAATTAGCCATTGCTAAACCTTTCTAGTTGATGACCCAGTGTTGATACAGTCCGAGAAAGTTTACTTTATATAAATATCCTGTATATTTTGCTGGTTATATTTTTCATAATAATACAACTTTTCATGTTGTAGCATTTCAACTTGCTGGTAGATCGTTTTACAGAACTTTTTGAGATCTGATCTTGACAAATTTGCATTTAGTCTCTGTTGAAAGCAATGGGAATTTGGCATGATTAACATTTCCATTATTTTCAGTGGGAAGTAAAGGTAATTAACTTAGTGTGAATGTAACCTATTAAGGTTATGTTTTAAAAATATAAAAGAATTATATGTTAAAAATGTCCCTGATTTGCAACTAAATCATTTATGTCCATCCTTTGATTTTTGTAGCAAATTGTACATTTTTGTTTTGATAAAAGCAGAGTGAATATTCATTGAGAATCAATCTGTTTCTTCAGAGTAGTTCTTCTCTCACCATCCTCTAAAGCTCTACTCCTTAACTGATTTTTCTTAATAATTTCTCCATTTAGAACAATATAAAGGAAGCAGAAAAAAAGGCAAAGAGTTCCTAATGGAGCAAAATTCCTACAGCTATATAATGAAAGTGGTCTTATTACCACAGCAAAAAGCTAGTACAATGACTTTAAAATACAGCTATTACTGTTTCCAAAATATATACTGGTACTTACTAAAATGACATATTTTAGAAGATACTTACGTTAATAGATAGCTGCTTTCATTAGCAGAAGAACAGCTTCCAATATAGGGGGGAATAATCACAAATCCAACAAGGTTTTTATATTTGCTTGGAAGTCTGTGAGAAACCCTTTGCTAATGTTAGAATGAGACTTCACTGAAACACTAATGTAGTTTTGTCTTCCTGTAGTTCTTGGAATCCATGTCATAGAATTCAATGTTTCAAAGATATTCATATCATTTTAGCCATTTTTGACATAAGATTACCAGATTTAAAAATGCTGTTTAAACATTTCATGGAAAAGTCAGGGTTCCAAGTAACACCCCCAACGAAAGAAGGCTCTGAGGCTTGAAATTCCTCAAAGTTCCATTTTATTAGAGATGTCATATTGGCACATCTGGGAAAACTGGAATCTGAAAGCTTCCAGGTTTTCCCCACCCAAAAGAAACTCAAAGTCCCTGCCCCAGCACTCACATGTCCATCACGTGGTCCAATCAATGCACCGTCCCAACTGGAGATGCCTCCCAGTCACACCACTCCAGGCGCAAGGCAGGATGTCATTGACTCTCAGAGAAAAGAATGTTATTATAACTAGATATCTCCCCAACTCCATACAATCCCCCCTCCCAGTTTCCCACAGCATTAAATGTGGCAGACCTGAAGAGCCAACATAAAAGATGGCTTCCAGGACTGACAGTCTTTTTATATTGCTACTATCAAGCATTGTACATTAGGCTTGTCAAATTTCTTGTTTCTGATCAGATTGCATTTCACAATGCTTCAAGAGTATAATGGCTTATTTAGTTATATTAATAGAATAAATATCAGTAAAAATTATACCTTTATAGCATATGCTTGGCTTTTAAATTTATTTCCGTTTTTTTGGTAATATTTAATTCTGCTGTCAAATCTGGTATAGTATCTTTATCAGAATCCATCTGAAAATAATTCCAGTTCAGTTATATTTTTGTACTGGAAACCCCTGCAGTCTTTCTCATTGTTTCCATTGCATCCCTTAAAATACTTCGTTCTTTAAAATTAGAATTAAATCCTGAATAAAATTAAATGCTGAATTAATATATCCTGAACATTATAGGAACATAGTTTCTGATAGCTAAATTGAAGCATACATACATTTCACAGGCACACACTGATAAAATATGTTCTCCAAAGATACTGCATGTTTCTTTATTTTCAGTTGTAAAATAAAGTTTTTAAATATATGGTAAGTTGTTAAATACAGATTGGGAAATGATGCATGGTAGAACAAACAAGTTTTACATTTAGTACTGAATTTCAATTAGATTTGGAAGTTTGCTTCAAGGATTTTCTGACAATTGAAAAGTGACTCTAGACAACAAAACGCAATAATGCTGCAATCCCACCTTCAGTTATTTGCATAAAAGTCCACAAATAAGCTGATACAATATTGCTTCTTTGAATAATTCTGAAACAAAATTTAGTTCTTCAGACCATCTTCTGGTATTGGTAAAGGTGTGCTTGGTTTCCCAGTTCAAGACAGAATTCTGTGCTTCTTGCTAGAGTGAAGTTGCTTGTTTCCTGCTTTAATCTCTGCGAGTGCTAAGTAAATTTCCTGATCCCAGTTTTAATCAGCTACTTATTCAGGTTAAGAAATATTTGCTTGAGCTACTTTCGCAGTTGCAATTGCAGAAGGAGGAAATCTTTTTTGACTGAAAGGAAGTTATCCTGCAATCAATTTCCAGTACACAGATTTTTCATGTAATTTTAACATTGATATTGGAAGTAGCTTAATGCATATAATAGAACATGAACACATGAAAGCTTGAGACTCCAGTACAATATATGCCTCTAAAAGCTTTGGAATGATTCTCTCCAAAATTTACACAAATTACATTTTTTAAAACAATAGAAGGGGAAAGTTAAATATGTGAGATGAGAGTCCTCTTAGCAGCAAAAATTTAATTTTAATTTTAATTAAATGTAAATGTAAATAAATTTACTTTTTAATTTCAATCACTTTTTGGACTACTGTCCCTGGAATCCACTCAATAGCTGAAAGTCGCCTCAGTCTGGAAAAAGTTACCCATTTCTACACACTCAAGTTATTGCTTATACAGTTATAAAGAGCCAAAGAATTACTAAAATTCTCAACTCTACCAGTACATTTTTACTTCATAGATACCTGTACAATGCCTATATAGTGTAAGGCAGTGGCCCCCAACCTTTTGGGCACCAGGGACTGGTTCCATGGAGAGATTTTTCTGCTGGACCAGAGGGGGCGTGGCAGGGGTGAAATGCTCCCGGATCGGGACAGATCGTGCGGCCGGTAGCGATCTTAGCCAGTGGTTCGGCGATCCAGTAGTGATGGAGGAGCAACGCTCCACCCGCCCGGGTGACATTACTTCCTGGTTTTAACCAGGAAGTAATGTAATTTTTACCTTCTGCGCATGCACAGGTTTTGCGCATGTACAAAAGGTCTGCGTACGCATGCGCACGTGCATGCCCCCCAGCGAAGCAAGCGCACACATGGTATGTGTGCTTCCGAACCGGTAAGGAAGGTAAGTAGATTTCACCCCTAGGGCGTGGTTGCACATGCTGCCTGCATCTCGCCGATGGGGTTTTGCTTATTTGCGCAGCCCAGTTTCTAGCATGCTGCAGACCAGTGCTGGTTCACGAACTGAGGGTTGGGGACCTCTAGTGTGAAGCATCTTGTTTTAGGCCTGCAATTGATTATGATGGTGTTCCCTCAAAATGCTACAATTTTTTTTAAAATATATTTTTATTATAGTTCAAAAAAAAAACCAAAGACAAATATAATAATTTTTCTATCACGGTGCAACATCACCAAAATATCCATGTATATATATATATATATATATACCAACAATCAGAAAGTAAAAATAGAAAATATTTACAGATTCTTATATACAAATTTACATTTCCAATA
>JANHZT010002766.1:369866-381547 GCA_032468215.1 Stegonotus admiraltiensis | reverse complement strand
ACCGGTTCTCCGAACTGCCCGCCGCCATCGCTACCTACTCGGCCGAGCTGGTCCGAACCAGGAGCATTTCACCCCTGTACTGAACCATTCTCCTTCCCAAACCAAGCACACTCTCTTCTACCTTCTCAGAAAGAACAAAATCCTGTAACTGAAAAACAAGAGGAATTGAAACAAAGAATAACTGAGCATTTAGAATAGCACACACATGATAGAATAAGTTGGTCAACATTGAATTTAGTTCCAAAAAAATATTCTTAAAATATTCTAATTCTGTAATAGCAAAAATAACTAGTTCACTGCAAGAAATCAACCAACTGATGTGCACCACAGCTGTAGTTACAACTGAAAATCTTGGATGCAAGATCAACAAATAAGAAAAAAACCAAAAAACCAAACAGTGCACCACCAGAATGGAAGATCAAGTTGGAAAATAAGATTAGCATACTAAGATCAGAGCAAGAAAGCTGGAACAGATGAAGGAAAAGAAGCTGAAGAACAAGACCAAAAATACTTGATTAAAAAATATCACCTAGGATCAAAGAAGCACTGGAAATAATAAAGCAGCAAATGACAGCTATAGCCAAGAAAATCAACAGATACAAAGGTGAATTGCACACTACAAGCAATTTCAGTCCAGTCAGAAATGTTACTACAATTTGTCAATGAAGAGACTCCAATGAACCAGCTAACACCTGCAAAGAAGAAACTGCAGTTCTGGGCATATAAATATAACAAGAATATAAAAGGTGGAGAAGAAAAAAAGAATTGGCAACAATGGCAGAAATGTGGAGAAAATGGCAAGAAAGACCCAGAATTGGTCATCACCAGTTGAAGATGAACTGCATGGTTTTGGTTGAAACATCTGATTGATCTACACTGCATTGCCAAGCAATTTAACAACATACTACAAGAAGGTGAAATTAAAGATTGGTTAATCTTGGGCAAAACATATCTGATAAGGATCCAACAAAAAAGGGGCAGCACTAATTACCTGCTTACCAACGTCTTGGGGAGAACAGGGCTAGGTTTAATTTAGATTTCTGAATGCACTGTAACATCTGTTATCAAACTTCATTCTGGAGTTCATTTGCCACTGATTTGCTTGTAGAGTAACCAGGTTTAAATGAAGCTCAGGATGTCCTGGGGCACAGATCAAAAAGGCAATGAATATATGAGGCTATGAAGTTACAGAAATTCGTTAATAGGATATGAACTAAATAAAGAATCTCTAGAAAACACATCTGTATTTGAAAATGGTTCTTCCTACCTCAGACTGCAACCTCAGAATGTGTAATCAGCAATTAGTGAATTAATTAACTAATTAGCTAGTATCCTTGTCACAGTCAATAATGATTATGTAAATTTGGTTGGAAAAGTTATAAAATGTGATTTTCTCTATTGGAGTGGTAATTTATATGCAGTGTGAAATTTCTTGGCATATGTTCATCTTTGTTTTAATCATACTAATGCATGATTAAGCAAGCATGAAACAGTCATCATCCAGAACAGCTTATAATTAGCTTCACCTTGGTTAGCAATTTCTTCTCCATATGAGCTGTTTAAAAACAAAACAACTTGTGATGATATCGAAGAAATAGGGTCAGACTGCAGTCTAACATGCACACTAGTATCAACATTTCCTGTTTTTATGTTATATGTTTTATTGATTGTAGATTCTGTACTGTGTTGAGGCAGATTAGAAAGAAAGAAAGAAAGAAAGAAAGAAAGAAAGAAAGAGAAAGAAAGAAAGAAAGAAAGAAAGAAAGAAAGAAAGAAAGAAAGAAAGAGAAAGAAAGAAAGAAAGAAAGAAAGAAAGAAAGAAAGGCAGACACATACACTGTATATAGAGAGAGCATTTTTAAAATTAATGTCATAATTACGCTAGATAATGTTGCACTGTTAATGCTCCTCATAGAGAAGCTTCAGGACTGAATTGCTTCCAGTTACATCTCAGACAGTGTTTGTGGAGCACATTTGAGTTTTCTTTGGAACTAAAGTCACAGGAATCAACAGCAGTCCAAATACCTAATAGGACTAGACTCTGCAATGCTTCACTTGTGTAGATCAGGGGTGTCCAATCTTGACAACTTTAAGACTTGGCTGGCTGAAAGCTGATTTGCAAAATACACCCCCCCCTCCACACACAGAAGCGGAGATTCTTCACATTGCATCAAAGACCTCATCAGCTGTTTTTCATCTGGCAACACATGCAGTCTTTTCCTAGCACTTTTCGTGGACTACCAAAATCTTCTGGAATTTCCAGCTGTAACCTTACAAAGTTGCAAAATATTTTGCAGCACTCCTGCAAGACAGTCTTGACTTTTGTTGATTACCTTGAATTGTTTTAAGAAAACTGTGAAATCAGTTCATTCTGGCTTCTTCCATTTGGCTTCCCAAGATAGCCCATAATCTTCAGTTTCCTTGTGCCCTCCTTGTGTACTAACCTGGTCCAATCCTAATTAGTTTTTCTGACCAGCCAAAAACAAAGTTCTCTTGCCTGCTCTGGACTTGGTGCAAAGCAACATTATTATGATACCATATTTCTCATGGACAACAGTTTCCTTTATTTTACCACTGCCATTTTGCCTTATTTCTTATAAATGTCCCTATGCTGCTTCAGTCAAAAGTGATTTGCAACATAACATAAAAGACATATAATACAGTACAATAAGTCAAAATTAACTGTTAAGCATATGGCGATGGTACATTAGTCAGGACACTACAGTGTTCATACAGAGTAATTGTTTGGCTGCTTAAGACTGCTAGTCTGTTTGGTTCATGCACAATATCCAGAAGTGCTCATAACTCTGTACTCCAAATATCTACCAGCATTCCACAGCATCATCCAGGATTTTTCTCTTCACTGATGCTGCCTCATGTTCAGGAGTCACATTCAGGCAGGTCCAGCATTGGTTGAATTCATACTTCCACACGAAGTGCCACCATTTTCCCACCAAAAAACAAGAATTAATTATAATTATAGTATAATTACAATTGTAATAAAAATTAATAACAAGAACAGGAATAAACACTGTTAACATAAATTATTGTGGCATGTAAACAAATTATCATCTTCATTTATTCTTCTACTCTCTTGATATCATTTAAATAGCATGAATAGGGTACACACACATAGAAATGTAATAGACCACTTGGGAGAAGCACAGGTAAATAAGCACAAGAATGGAATGGCTGTTTTGTATGTTTCTGGATTTCTTTATGGCACTGCTTGCTTTCTGGATACGTTGCTTCTTTACCTAGAAGGACTGTGACAGTGGCTAGGAGCTGATTCTGCCTTCTCTTTTTTGTGCAGCTAAGAAGTAGAAAAGAGATGAAGCTGAAATGAGGCAGCATGATTACAGAGACACTTATAGCTTTCTAGATGGGAAATACCAAAGAGCAAAGAGATGAGACTGCTATTCAGTATTTACCTCTTTTCATCCATACCACAGTTTTCCATTCAAAATAGTGTTAAAAAGGCATCAAAACATGGCTGTGGCTTTGCTTGGGGCTCACAGAGGAGCACACAGCCATGGGGTGGGTTAGTGCCCTGAAAACCCTCATGTTTTAATTAATTCCTTGCCTCTTTAATTTTTTTCTTTTAAAGTTTTATAGAGCAATAGCACTTGGACTTATATACCATTTCACAGTGCTTTACAGCCCTTTCTAAACAATTTACAGAGTCAGCATATTGCCCCCAACAATCTGGGGCCTCATTTTACTGAGCTCAGAAGAATGGAAAGCTGAGTCAACCTTGAGCCAGTGAGAATTGAACTACTGGCAGGTGGCAGAATTAGCTTGCAATACTGCAATACTGCATTCTAATCACTGTGCCATCACTGCACCTTGTTTTTATGCTTTTAATATTTTAATGTACACTGCCCGGACTCCTTCTGTGAGGGAGATTGGTGGTTCTTAAATATGATAAATAAATAAAATCCTTTGCCAGGTAAATTTAATCTTGGATATAATTTAATCTTGGATATAATTAGAGTAGCATTTCACAGCTTCATACTGTGACTCCCATGCTTTCTGCCATCCTGTTTGGGTCTTGCATTTCCACTATCACCTCAAGGGATGAGTAATCTAGTAGCGTCTTTCCGCATTTGTCAGCTGTATCCATTTGGAGGCCAGAAGGACATCATAAATATGTGTGACTCCTAACTAAGAAAGGGGATTTCAGTTAAATATGAGTAGGGCCTTCATGGTATCATGGGGCTGTTAGACATTCAGATCAGGGGTGGGTTCTACTTACCTTTACTACCGGTTCACAACGGGAAGCTTCCGCACATGTGCAGATTGCCGATGATGACATCTGGGGTGGTGGGGCGGGGCCTCCCACCAGTTTTACTACTGGTTCTTGTGAACTGGTCCGAAACGGGGGCAACCCACCACTGATTCAGATGTATAAATGGAATGAAAATATATAATTTGTATCACTAGAAACACAGAATGAAATATTAAAACTGAAAGTTTGCTAAGAGGAAAGTCTAACTTGTTGCACTAGGAGGCATCATAAAGACACTCTTGTGCCAATTGGCCTCATTTCTGGATCTTTCTCTTGAGTTCTTAGCATTTATATATGAGGTGAGCAATATTGGGGCATCCCTTATTTGAAGTAAGTGTAGAATCACTGAACAATTTGGGGCAATATTGGGGCATCCCTTATTTGAAGTAAGTGTAGAATCACTGAACAATTTGGCAATTACTAGATATTTCTTTTAGACCTGGATTTCTCAGGATCCTTTCAGATAAGAAATAAATGCTGTTATGAGGCCACCTAAGGAATTGGTACCTTACAGTTGAATCTCTTGGTACCTATAATGAGGTAGTTTACCAAACCAAAACATATAATAATTATGTTTCAGGGCATCCTGTGCTGTGTTATACTGCAAATACATACTTCAAATAAGCAATTTTCATGTTATCACAGGATGCACTGAACAATTAACATGTAACTCATAACTCAGTTAATATATGTACAGTACATACATATACTAATATTAATTATTTTTTGTCCTTTATTGCTGTATATCAGACAGTTGTGACCATTTCTTCACTATTGACTTAGGGTGTCATCATTGCATTACAAATCTTTGTTGAAATGATATGAATCCTGCCCTTATCAATGTTATTTTGATACAACAACAGTTGGATATTTTAGAAGGCTCCGTAAATTGTTAGTGGAAAAAGTTACCTGAACTTAATTCCTCCTAGAGATTCCTTCTAGCTTTTATGGCAGTTAAGTTAAAATTAGTTAAATGTGCTAGTCAAGTCTGAGTAAATCAATGTGATGTTTGGTTAACTTTTCTTTCTGCAAATTATTAATCCACAAGGCTAGCTCCTAGATTTGAGGAGGCCTTGAATAAAGTGTTCCCTGACAGGTTGCTGGTTGGTTGGTGAGGTGTGATGGTCTTGGTTGATAGCATACCTCTGCTAGCTCTGCAAGTAAGCCAGAGCCAGACTATAACTTTGTGGGGGAGGGAGAAGCAAAACAATTGAATTAGAACTTTCTAATTGTATAATGTCTCTTTCAGCCATCTTGTAGTTCTGATTCATCTTTTAACTGTGATCAATGATATTATGAAATAATTGATCCAAAAAACAGCTCGTACTTTTTTCAAGTATCCAAAATAATGACAGAATATTAATTACTAGAAAACTCCACGGTTGCCATTAAAGAATTCAGACACTTTTGAAATAAACGTTGCATGGTACTTGATATTATGCTGCTATAAAACATTAATAAAAGAACAGTTATGTAATTTACTCTCTACCAAGCACTAAACATGATAAAGCCAGCTGGTAATTATTCTTTGTTTCAAATTGAATGTGGGAAGATCTGAATTTTCAGGAGGTTTGTGAGGAACTGAATGTTCTGCCCCTCATCAAATGCTCAAAACAACAAAGATTCATACTTTACCTTGAAAGCCAAATTCAGCACTTAGAACTTTCCCCCTTTTTTCAGCACTACAGGCCTGATTTACTATACTAGCAAGGAGAACAAACACCTACAGCTGCTTCCCAAATCACGGGGAAAACTTAACGATCGCATGCTCTATTTTTTTAGGAAGCTTTTGCAAGAATGTTTCAAAATGCAAAGGTTCTTCATCTTCAAAACACCTAAAACCTAAAAAGAGAGAGAAAAATCTAAGAAATATAATTTTACACTCTTCAGTATAATGATATACTGGAATCCTACTATGTTACCATCCATATGACTTCAATTTCAAAAAAAAGTTTGGATATATTTAGAAAAGAATGGGAGCTCTCATTTATAGCACCCTTGAAATGATTGTGTATTATTACACAATCTTGTGAACTTGTGAACATAGAAGTAATTTTGCTTTAAGTCAAAGACAGCAAAATTTGACTTGGAAATAAGCTATATGTGAAATATATATGGGGACTTGATGCAATAGCTCATTAAATGCTTTCCCCCCCATCATGCTACTCCCAACTAGAATCAACCTTAAGAGCTGGGCGGAATCTTAAGAAATGCAAGTACATTTCTTCTCTGGTCACTGGAAACCACACACTTGGTTGTCACAATGGCAGTAGGGTTGGTAGATTATTTTAAGTTTTGATCTAGTTGAACTATCAGTCCTAAAAGGAAAGTGGAAGAATTATACAGAAAAACATTATTCAGCCCTTCTAGATGGGATGCATGTTTGGATCCATCTGTAAATATAAAAGGAAGAATACCTTATAGTAGGTGGTAGGGCAACGTTTCGTGAATGGGGATGCACCTAACATTTTTGGGGAGACTGATGGCTGTAATGGGCAGAGCAATGATACAAAACACATGCAGTCATGTCATATATAAAAGGATGGGGAGAAGGGTTCCCCCCCTTTTTTATGAGGTTGAGAAAGGATTCATTTGTTTATAAAACCATGATAGGTTTGATAACTTAACCTTCAGTTTGTGTGTGTTTTCTACTTAAACTGGAAAGAAAATGAACTGCTGATCTTACCAGCTCTAATGGAGAGCTCTAAACTCCAAAGAATGGCTTTCAAAGGCCACATACATACCTATGTCCCTTCCCCTGCCATAGAGATATAATAACCTTTCAACATTTTATAAGGTCCAAATAGAGACACTTTGGATCTTAAAATATATGAAGATATATTGCTAGCGTATTCTCCAGTACATACATATCTTGAGGGATTCCAAAAGTCACGACACTGTTACATTAGGGGTAAGAAACCATTTCCCCCAATTTTTCAGTAACCAAGGGGACAGTCGCTGAGAGACACAGATAGTAGGAGGATAAAAATATTGAATTAATTTGGGGGAAAAACACCATCTGGTTTTGTAATGAGTTTAGTGAATCAAATACACACACACACACACACACTTTAAAATTCTCTTCTCCTCCCCAGGGGTAGTATATGTCTTCTTCAACTTTGGCCTGGGAGTTTGAGGATATCTTAGTTGTTCCTAACATTGTTCTTCAGTGAGAGCTAGGATGTTGTTCCTGAGATCTATTGGAGCCACTCTCCCAGCTTAGAAGCCCCGAGTACTCCTGCCACTAGTGGGATTACTTTGGTTTTTATTTTCTGCTTCCTCTCTAGTTCCTCCTTCAGCTCCTGGTATTTCTCCAGCTTTTCATGCTGTTGCTATCACTTTGTACCACTACATTTACGATCACTGCAGTTTTCTGCTTCTTGTCTATTACCTACCAGTACCTACCTGTCCATCTGGATCTGAAAGTTCCTCAGGATCTTAGTCCTGTTATTCTCCGCAACCATCTATGGAATCTTCCACCTGGACGTGGAAGGATCTATCCTATACACTTTGCAATTGTTCCTTTACATAATGTCAGCTCCTTGGTTGTACCGTTCAGCAACTGCTGTTCCTGCCTTCATCTTGTATTCTGCCATTATGTGTTTCTCTGAGGTCTCTCTGCCTAGTCTGCACCTAGGGTCCTCTCTCTCTCTCTCTCTCTCTCTCTCTCTCTCTCTCTGTGTGAATCTCCAAAGAAATAGCGAAAGAATAACTATGAATATGATAAACCACATCCTATGTTCCTTTAGCTAACATCTAGTGAAGCCATGTCACTTAAAAATCTAAAGATTATAAGATCTCTGAAAATGTAAAATGTCAACATCTTTAATTAAATATGTGGTTCTTATCAGACTTCCAGAAGTGACAGAATTGTAAAAGAAGGTGACAGAAAGTAATGTATAGATCTTAAGTATAATGAATATGCTCTCTCAATAAAACATGAATTGTTAAATGTTTGACTAGCATTTGGAGAAAGAGACTCATGGACAGCTAACTAAAAAACGCTATCAGTCAATCATGAGACGTTAATATGAAATAAGGAATTAAATTAACAAGTGTAACAAGGAATTAATACATGAGCCATTTCAACTATCTGAAAAAGAAAGCTCATTTTCTCTTGTTTATGTCTTGATGTGCTAAGCAGCTATTTTTAAATGCTGTGATGTATAAATTAATTAGTGATTGGGTTATGTGAATGGTATTCTACGCTAATCTGTTTTAGTGATGTTAGGGTGCTATTTTAGCCTATTTTAACCTAAAATAGATAAGTAATTTCTTTTTTTAATAAAAGAAAGGTATTTTGCTTCAGAGAATTATTTAAAGAAATATACTGCGCCTCTAAGATCTCAGGAGACACTTAGAGTCATTTCATTAAGCAATATTATCCAAAACACAGACAAAGGAACAGAAGTAGTGAACAAAATAATTGAAAGGTAGGTGATAAAAAAAATGTCTAGTTTTCTCCAATATATCTATATCTTTCTATTCCTTATCTTGGCTGCCATCAAATCCATTTGTTTTTTTAAATTTCTCATCTCTCTCTTTTTGAAGCTGTCATCAGCTCCATCCAACCATTATTTTCTTGGTCTTCCTCTCCTTCTCTAATCAGATCTGATAACTGATAAATTGACAGCTAAAAAAGAGTCATGCTAGAAGCTTTTTGAATACAGAGCAATAACTCACAAATTCAAATCTATTTTCAGACTTTGCGATAGAACTAGATTTCAATTGGGCTGTTTCAAATCATTTGCTAAGCATAATATTAACAATACATTCACATATTTTGAAGATGGGCCCAGTCACACCTTTTGTTAAGCAAAATATCCTGAGCATCCAAGGTGTTTATGCAGTTTGGTTTCCTTTGGAATGTAGTCATTGGAGGCTTATCATCATACCTATTCTAAATTTACAACTAAACCCTACCTAGATACCAGATTAATTTATCGAAGCAATGCCCCCTGTTCAACAGTTTCTGCCTCTATGTGCATCCTGAACATGTGCTATTTTCTCAGATAAGTGAATCTAATTTTATATAAATCTATCCAGCAGAATTGAAGCTTAGGCATGGGGTTTCAAAATTTAGAAAAGAATGCAGTGCCTGACAGGTGCCAGCACTGGTTTATCAAGAATGCTTTGCTTTCTGGCATGCTAGCTTCCCATCTAATTTTTCAAAAATTAATCTCAGAAGCATAAATTCAGGTGGGGCAATGAGCTCAGCAAGTATCAAGGGAATTTCCTTTGGGTTTTTATGAACTACAGTCCCATGTACACATTCTTGGGTACATTCTGCACAAGATTATATGTATGATGTTTTCACTTCAATCCTTACTATTCTTGTAAATGCTACTGGACATTTATGTCCATCTGTTCCTTTAAACCAGCATACTCCAGTACTGTGCCTGCCAGATGAACTTCAGCATGAGAATTATTAATCAAGCATAAATTCAAATCAGCAGCTGAGACCACTGTTATTGGTTCTGTTTATTTATAATGCTAAGTCAGGATTATTAAAATCCTGCCACCTGGCATTCTGTCATATGACCTCCCAGATATATAAACTGTAGTTTGGGGTGATAAGTCTGGGAAAAGAATCAGATAGGAGGTTTTCACACAGGAAGAAAAATCTCATTGAAGGTTTGGTTGGTTGGTTGATTGATTGATTATATGCCATCAAATCATTTTCAACTCCTAGCAGCTATATAGATTTTCTCCATGACAATGTATCCCTAACCTGTTTTTTTCAGGTCTTCCAATGGTCCCAGACATTGCCACTGGGATAAATCCATTCTCCTGGCTGTTGGTCATCCTCTTCTCTTTTCTACTACCTTTTTCAGCATTCTCTGTGGAGTTGGTCTTCGCATAATGGAAAGAAGGAACTAGAAAATGGATTAAGGCTCTAAGGCTCTTAATCACTGTGCTACATTTCTAACTGTAATGCAGACTGCAGAAGATATAAATCTGTGGCCAATTCAAAATTTTAATTTGAGAGGCAAAACAGTCTATTAAAAATTTAAACAAAGATCATCTGACATGTCATTCAGAAACCATCTGAATATGTTAGCTGGACAAATGTCCAAATATAGCCTACATAAGAGATGAGCAATTGATGATCTTTTAGATGTTTTTGAACTCTGGCAAAAACCCTGGCATGCCTAGTCAGTGGTGAGAAATAAAGGAAGTTACAGTACAACAACAGTGGAAGATGACATATTGCCCACCTTGGCTTGGGATACGCTTGGTCTAAAACTGTGTGCCTGAAGTTTCTCAAAACTTTTCATCCTCATGGGCAAAGAGTTTGGAATGATTCAGGAGAATTATTGGAAAAAACCTTACCCCCTTACAACAGCAACATTTGAATTTGAGGAAGATTTATTTGGGAATAAATTTTCATGATCAGAAGTAATTTTCCCACTAGTAATTTATAGTGTCTTCTAGAGTCATCCAACTGTTGTTTTCACAAAGTAAAAATAAAAAGACAGATTTTATATCACTTCCCTAATACTTGGTGCTGCTCTGGAGATGTTATAAATCACTATTGGGAATATGGCTAGAGACTGCCAACTGTATGTAATGGCAGCTTGTAAGCATGACCAAAGAACATAGAATCACAAAGTTTCATTAATTAGGTTTCATGTCTGGAAGAAAACAATGGTGAGGTTACTGTATTTTAGAATGTAGGGAAGTATATCCTGTTCTTAATTTATTAGTTGGTACATTAAGATGATGTTGATTGATTCTCTTTCTCATAGATGCATTAATGAGTGGATGAATGCCTTGCTTAAGTGATAAAGCTAGATTTTTTTATCTTGCTAAAGTTTGGTTAATGTTGTGTTTTAAACATGCCCTATTTGCAGAACATCTAGTTTTAATATCCCTGAGAGTCATGGCTGACTTCTTCCCAACCTGATGCCAACCAGATTTTGATTTCTTTAATCATCTGTTGACCATTCTGAGTGGAGCTGAGATCAAAAATTTTTGAAGGTGTAAGAGTGGAAAAACTGGGCTACAGGCAAAACAGAGATAGAAAAGTATATTCCCTTGCCACTAAAATCTTATTATATTAATGCAATGAACAGAATCAGAAAAAAGAGCTGTCCCATATTATTCTGTATTGATTGGACCCTACACTAGTAGTGTGCCCAGTTCTTAGCATTAAGCTTTAAGAAGAATTCTGAAAAATGGAATGTATGTGAGTTGATTGTATGTACCTTGAGTTGATCAAATTGTCTGTCTGTCTATCCATCAGTCTATCTACTGTGTTTCCCCAAAAATAAGACCCAATCAGAAAATAAGGCCTAGCATGATTTTTCAGGATGCTTGTTCATAGACCTCTTTGCCCTTATATTTTATCGTCTCTATTGTCCTTGATTTCTGCTTTTTCCTTAAAAAATAT
>JANHZT010002766.1:268606-281528 GCA_032468215.1 Stegonotus admiraltiensis | reverse complement strand
GGATCTGGAAATCTCATAGCCATTTCTAATGGTTTCCTGGCACACTTTGCTTCGTTCCCCTCATCAGTGATGGAAAATGATCAGCAGAGTTTTCAAGGATGAAGAGTCCTTCTAAAATGTGGGGGCTTTTATGTTGTTAGCAAACCTTTATTTCAAATGATTTATTTATTTCACATTTTGGGGACTCTCAGCCAATTTCCCAGCTAAGGAAAGATAGCCCCTAAGTATCTTTAGGGGATGTGGTTCTTGCTCTGTCTTGGCAATATTTTTGAATAGAAATACGGTAGTTGGGGTGGGGATGGGGGAGGCTGGTTGCACAGGTAGAAGGTAGGGACTGATTGGATTTACAAAAACTATGAAGCATTAAGAGAAAAACAAATTGCAACTGGCTGCAGGAAGGAGTGAGTAAGAAGAAGCACAAAGAACAGATAGACATAACAACTTCTTTGGTTTAATATATGAAGTGCTAGAAGTGGGGGGGGAGTGCTTATGACAGCTCTACTGATATATTCCACAAAAAATATGTAACACTACTGCAAATGGCACTAGCCATGCTACTAATTTCCTTCCTTTTATTTATTTGAGGTGGGAAAGCCTTATACTCATCATTATGTATTCCTTCTATATACTTATCATGAAGTAAGTACTCTTAACTTCTCCTCTGCGCTTTAAATATGTGTGGCTAATAGGCATATGAGCTTGCAATGTACTTTGCTAGATAACTAAGAATAGCTCACTTTCCTTGCTTTATTGCTGTTAATTTCTCCAACTAGTAGTGGATATTCTGCTTAAATGTATATTGTCTGCAATAACTTGAGGCTCATTCTTATGGGATCTACATTTGGGCTATTGAAATTGAAGATGAACCAGAACATTCGGTCTTTATGATAGCCGTTCACTGCCTAGTGCCCTCCAGTGTGTTGGAAGCCACTTCTATTATCACTAGCCAGCACAGCCTTTGGCAGTAGAGGTTGAGGTAATGGGTACTGAAGTCCAATGTTGCATTATAAGAGCAAAGCATATGGAATGCATCCAAGAGAAGTAATTTTCCAAGGAAACTAAGGAAGCGGCCGTATATCAGAAATATTCTGCTTGTTTCTTCATATTCAAAATAGCCCATTTGAAAGAGCATTGTAAGCAGCCAAGGTAAGTAATTGGGGGGCGGGGGGGGAGGATTGCACAAAGAAAGCTTTAATTCAGAATGAAGCATACTTGCATTTATGGATTTGGCTTTGGAGAATTTGAATTAGTTTTTATATTGGCTATTCATCAGTTATCCTTGCAAGAAATAAAGGCTTTTCTTTTGTATTTGTATTTGCATTTGCAAATATAATGCTACAGAAATAATCAACGTAATTATTTTACAGGAGTGTCATAAATCATTATATCCAAATTAGAAAATATTTCCGAGGGGAGAATAGAAATAGTTCAGAAGCCTTTTTTTCTGTGATACACAGCCACTGGGATCATGCAACCAGAGTTAGAGGTACTGCTGTAAAGTTATGTTGGGTTCAAGGATAATGGCTTCTTCTGAAGGACTCATGAATCTGGCCTCTTTCTTCTGCATATCCCTCAGAGCAACATCAATTTTGAAAACACAATACAGGTAGTCCTTGACTTACGACCACAATTGGGATCAGAACTTCCATTGCTAAGCAAGGCAATTTTTAAGTGAGCCATGCCCTATTTTATGATTATTTTTTTTGTCATGGTCATTAAATCACCACATTAAATGAAGCAGGCAGTCATTAAGCAAATCTAGCTTCCCTCATTGACTTGGCTTATCGTGTTGCAACATTTTAATTTCTATATATAGCCTAGGTATGACAATTCCATTTCTCAGTGCTGTTGTAACTTTGAACGGTCACTAAATGAACTGTTGTAAATCGAGGACTACCCATGTATGCATTGAAAGTAGCAGGATCTAACACGGCTTAATTTTGGCCAGATCATGAGGGGCCTAATTATAATGTAATCATCAGCCAGTTATGCTCAGATTAGATGGCACTTGATAAACTGATGTATCACAATGCAACTTGCTCCCAATGGTTGTGAGCACCAGAAACAGAGGAGAAGAGAGCCAGAGCTATGAGCTGTTCTTTGAAACATTAGCATTTTTCTCTTTATACTTCTAGATTCAACATGAAGATGCAGAACTTCTTTACTATCAAAAGTATGAATGTTGGTAATGGCAACACTGTGAACAGTGAACTGGAAGATGGTAATAAATATTATGACATTAGCCATGACGATCCATCCATACCATTGCTACGGAAAGGTAAGGCTAAGCAGACATGAGCTGAGCAGAAGATCTTGATAACAATGCTATTCACTATTAGTGATTCAAACTCTGATGGCAGATTTCCACAATCTTAAGATAAAATATTATTTATGTTTAATAAATGGGCTGGACAGACACAAGCAATCCAGGGTCACTCATCCTTCTCTGTAATTCTCTGTAATTACATATTCTGGGCCATGTATTTATTTAACACAGAGCAGTAATAGCAATAGTACTTAGACTTATATACCGCTTTATAGTGCTTTAACAGCCCTCTCTAAGCGGTTTACAGAGTCAGCATATTGCCCCCAACGATCTGAATCCTCATTTTACCCATCTTGGAAGGATGGAAGGCTGAGTCAACCTTGAGCCTGGTGAGATTTGAACTGCCAAATTGCAGGCAGCCGGCAGAAGTAGCCTGCAGTAATGCACTCTAACTACTGTGCCACTGTGGCTCATAATAAGGCCTATCATATCTGTGTGGTACTCTTCTTGAGATGAATCTTAAGGTTAGATTATTCAAAAGGATCCTTTAGCAATGCTCATGATTTTGCAGGAGATTCTAAGGTGAGAGTTTTCAAATAATTTAAAAAGGAAATATTTCTTTCAATATTAATGTTAGAATGAGGATCTTCAGGATCATCATAATCATGCATGCTGGGTGAAAGACAGAATTGGTGCATCACATTATTTCCAAAGGAGAAGACTTCTTAATGAAATGGCCACCTCAAAATATAGCTGGGAAACTTGGATGTAGGATATGTAGAGTATAGATGGAAGTGCTTGCCTTTTTGCCCTGGACAGAAAACTTTCACACTGAAAAATATCAGTTTTTGTATCAAATAATTAATCAAGTTCTTTACCCTTTAGGAAAGGAAAGGTTCTTCTGCTCCCACTTTTCTTTACACTAATATTATACGGAAAAATGAACATTGGTTCTTCATAATAATTCTGAAAGACCTGCTTTCTTCTGGAACTGAAAATAAGATCATGCTTTTACAGTCTTATAACTGTCATGAGATTTGCAAGCAATAAAAGTACTAAAAAAAATAAATCTGTTTTTACTTTTTAACACTATGCATTTGTCTTGCTTTGTTGCTTTCCCTGCAAGGGGGAATATTCTAGCCACTGAATAACAAATGCTTGTTATCCACAGAGTGTGTTATAATATCTTGAAAAGGCATTGCATACCTGTAACCAAAATGAAGGTCTTTATGTTCATAAAGAATAGGTATACACACATCTGTATCTTGTGCCGTTCAAGAGCTGAGAGATGCCTTATTTCTGTTAACTGAAATATGCCATGGATTGATAAACTGCTATGGCTGTAGCCTTTTCTATAGCTTTTTTACTTTGTTAGATCAACCATCAGCTGAGCCAGACTTCTAAATCTTTTAGCTCTGAGGGTTGCTTCCAGCAAGGATGCTTAGGATATCTGTTAATATCTCTCCAGAGTCAGCAAAGCTCTGATCTCATCCTAACCTTCTCCATTGTCTGAGTTCAGAAGCTGATTATTGCCTGCAAAAGAGCACTTGCTGTCTGCCGACTACATTCCATGTTCTGATAGCAGGAATTCTATTACTTGAGGGTACAGATAAAAGGAAGGTTTTCAGACTGCTATCTTGAAGCTTGTAAGTTTATTGCTTTCAAGAGCTACAAGGAACAAAATGTTAGGAAAACAAAAACTTACGGTACAATGTTTTCATATACACAAAGCTCTTCAACCAGTGGAAAATCCAATTTCAGACAATTGGATTCTGGGCAGGAAGAGACTTGAATTTTTGCAACTAATGTTTGTGCTTTTAGAATAACAGTGCAGTGCCTCCGTTGTTCTTGTGAAAATTGTTTATATGCTCTGGCCCAGTCAATAGAAACTCACAATGATGAAAAAGATAAGCAGACTTGAATCCAGATCAAATGCCTCAAGTATGTGTCCACATTCCAGAGAACCAGCCTCTTAGGGTTTTTTGGGTTTTTGGTTTTTTTGAGGGAACAAAAACAAAAAATGGTACCTTAACCTAACACAACAAATATTTCATGACATCATTTTTTCATGACCCCAAGCTGTTTTTTTCAGTTGCAGTTCATTCCAAAAATATCAAAATGACCAAAAGAAAAAGGGAAACTGGAGAGGGCATTTTAGCAGGCAGCTCTTGGTAGGTGGAAATGAGAAAAGCTCAGCTGCTGAAACTATTTTCTGCACAGTGATGAAATATTGGAGCTCTGCAGGAGGCTGAAGTCCATTAAGGGTTTTATCAATAAACCACTTTGCAATATGCAAGCTCTTTGTGAGAAGTTTTCATTTAAGTTTTAGCACACAGTTGAGTATGCCTCTTGGCTTCCATGCCATTAATTATTCTCTACTGGGCCATATCTGTAAGATGTTTATCCACTAGTTTTTGTACACTTAACTCCTGCAATAATTCTTACATGCCACACATTCTCTACTAGATATATCTAACTTAATGCCCAAATCTGCTGCACTCCAGATCTGTTAGACTTCAACTAACTTGGGTCCCATAATTATGGACTCATGCTGACTTGGAATTATGGAATTTAAAGGGCATCAAATTAAAGAAAGTGGGTTTAAATGTTTGGAGTGCTTTGTGTTATCTTATAAATGCTTACAACAAGTCATCTATAGAGATTAATATTCTTGCTCTCTCTTGCCTCCTCCCACTTAACAAGTATCAGGGCTGTGGTTAAAGGATAGGAGGATCTCCAACAGTGCTTCAGAAAGTTGCTTGTCAAATTCACACTTAGAATTCCTGACTCATCTCTTAAGATTCAACCAATTTACTGTGGATCAGTAGTGCAAAGATTAAATGAGGTGCAAATGGCTTTCATCTTGCAGATTTACTGATGACCAATGTGATTCTGTTTTGTGATTTGAATATAAAGTATAGAATTATTCTAAGCTTTCTTTATCTTCCGGTATCTATTGGTTAGCACGTTTCCTCCTTGAAAGGTAGTCTTCCTGTTATTGTTCAATCTTTCAGTCACTTCCTACTCTTCATATCAAGTGGACATCATTAAGCTGGGTCTTAGGGTTCCAAGTAATGCATCCACCAAAAGCAGAACTCTGAGGCAGGTAGATTCCTCAAAGAACAAGTTTATCGGAACCAACTATAAAAGTCCCCGTGGTTTTCATCTAATTAAAAGAGCAAAAGTTCCCCTCCCAGATGTCATCGGTCACATTGTCCAATGAATATAGCTAGCAGGCTGCTTGGTCACTCTTCTCCTTCAGTAGCCACCTGTTGAGATGACCTTGATTCCCACAGAAAAACTTTTGTTTTGACTGTCTATCTACTTCTCCCCTCCCTTCCTCCTTTCAAAGTTTGTGGCAACTATGAGGCAGGAAAAAATGGCTTCAGCCAGGTCAGCTTCAGAGTTGACACTGGGATTGTCTATCAGTAACTGCTTCCTTGAGTTCTTGTAAGCTCATACTTGTGTTATCAGTAATAGTATCTATTTATCTTCTGTTGGGTTCATTTTCAATTACCTTCAATTTTTTTTCTTCATTCAGCTTTTTTGATGCTCCAGGTTTCATAGCAGTATGTTGCAACTGGAAAATCATGGCCTTGATAATACATAACTTTGTTGTTAGAGTAGAATCTGATTGTTTTAATATGTTTCTATATCTGTAATAGTCTTTCCTTAAAGTAGCAAACAACTCCTTATTTCACAGTTTCTACTAGAATCCCTATGAATTTTTGGGTCTAAAAAAGTAAAATAAAAGTAAAAGTAAAATTTCTTTTTTTAATACTAGATTGACATTTTATACTGACTTACTCAAGGGGCTTTTGTAATATTGAGAAGAAACCCAGCTTTTTCAACTCTTTTCCATTTTTAATAAGGTGAAGTCCTGTTTAGCTTTCCTTATTTCCAGCCGTCAAAGTGGTATCATCAGCATATTAAAGTTGTTGATGTTTCTCCAGCAATTTTAATATGTTTTCTTATAAATGCCTACAACAAGTCATCTATAGAGATTAATATTCTTGCTGTCTCTTGCCTCCTCCCACTTAACAAATATTTGTCTTCTAATTCAGCATTTTTCAAGATATATTCTGCAGATAAGTTAAATAAATCAGTCCTCTTCCAATTTTGAATCATTTCATTTTCCCATGATTCATTTGAACTGCGGCTTCTTCAGTAGGCTGATTAATTTGTCCAGTATACCCATCTTTTATCCACAGTGATTTATCCACTGTCATATCATACACAGTCAAAAGCCATTGTATAATTATTAAAGCAAAAATGTATGTCTCTTTGGAATGTTTCCATAATTGTAATACCTGTTTCTTCATATAAAGGGGTAGATGTCATTTCCAACCATAGAGCATCTTTTTAAAGGCAGGTATTATTGTTAACCAACCCAAAAGAGGCTGGCCAAAAATGCTTTTGGTCCCTGCATATACAAACCTTCTCCAGTACATATAAATAAAATCAAAAAAAAAAAGGCACTGCTTAAGTGTGAGCAGGGGAAATGGGAAGGTGAAATCTTTAGTCCTGTTTCCTATTATACTAGCAATTATGTAATGGCTTATATGGTGGATAATCTGCCCACAACAGCTATCAGATTTTTCATCCTCAGGTTGCTAAAGTCCCATTTCTTCATGTTCATTAACCTGCAAATGTAAATTAGTTAATTGGTTATACACAACCAAACATGAATATGATCTGCTGGAATCTTCCTTGCTTACTTGTCCTTGTCCAAGCCTAAATCTCATTGCAACAGCAGGAACCTGCCATCAGAATTCAGCCATGGTGAATGCGTGGGAAACATTGTTCTAATCATAATTTATAGGCCAAAAGAAAACAATAATTTTAAGCTCTTTCCTTGATTACCTTTTCTGTCTTTTTTTCTTTTGAAATCACAGACCTGCAGTTGTCATGTGTGAGATTTTTCTGGAGAATCATCTTTAATTGTGTGGCTTGAATGAATGTTTTCCTCGGATTTTCATGCCTTCAAATTGAATATTATGTACTAATGGTTGGTTGGCTTTAACAAACTAATTCTTTTCTTCTTAACATAAATAAACTGATTGTGTATTGCAAATGTGTACTCTAACGCATACAGTATGTCTCCTGTCTGCTCAGCCTTACTGCACTTGCTGTTTCTAGCTGGTAGCATTTGTTGTTTGTTTTCGTGCATTGATTGTTGCTTCCTTTTACTAATACTTAGAACTGCATGTTACATCTCTTGGCCTAGAACAGAAGTCAGTACAGTATAAAGTAGTTTTCTGGGCAAAAATAAGGAAGTAGTTATTATTGTCTTCTTTCTAGGGAAAGAAAGAAGAAAATGAGGATAATGAATCTGCTCATTTAATTATCAGGAAGAAATGTTACCCTGTTTCCCCCAAAATAAGATATCCCCTGATAATAAGCCCAATCGGGCTTTTGAGTGCATGGCAATAAGGCCAAGCGCTTATTTCAGGGTTCAAAAAAATATAAGACAGGGTCTTATTTTCGGGGAAACGCAGTACATTTTAAGGAAGTTTAGGGAATTGTGTAGCTGCTATGTAGCCAGCATAAAGTAAGCATATAGCCATATATAGAGAGATATAATCATTATAATTACAGTAACGTTGTAAATATTACTCTTGAAATATAAAGCAAGTTGATTCAAGAGTAAGGATCATAGTCTAAGAGGAAGACAGTTTATTTCCTCATAAACCCAGTATACTTTCTGAAAATAAATGGACAAATATAGCAAAATGTCCTACTTGACATGCATCCTATTTTGACTACAGATGAGAAATTGAATTGTTGTTTGTTGTTGTTTTGAAGCATCAGATTATATGCCCTCTGAGTTACTCAAAATGGGCATTATAAACAAATGTGGGCAAAAGTATGGAAAATTACAATTATTAATTGGCAATTGTGGTCACTAGTGAAAGGAACACAAGAGCCTGGACGCAATTCTGTGGTGATGGTCGATGAGATTATTTGTTCCAGTCCTCCGAAATACCGTTTCCCTGAAGCTGGCTTGCGAATAATGATTACCAATAAATTTGGGCCAAGAACCAGACTACGGATGGCAAGCAGGTTAATTATTAATGAGGTGAGTCCAGAGTGGAGAAAATAATTAAAATGTTGACTAGCTTAGACAATTATTTTTTACGAGTCCTAGTCATTTAATTCCTACTATGTTCTGTTCTTAAAGTAATTAATTCATAGCATAAGACATCCAGAGCTCTTAAAAAATTGCATGTATTTATATTTCAATTTACATATTGAACTATTTCATAAATCATATTTATAATTGAATTATATTACAATTGAAATTACCGTGTTTCCCCAAAAATAAGACCTTGTCTTATATTTTTTTGAACCCTGAAATAAGCCTTTGGCCTTATTGCCATGCACTCAAAAGCCCGATTGGGCTTATTATCAGGGGATGCGTTATTTGGGGGGAAACAGGGTAAAATTAAAATCAAGTAAATAAAATTGAAATTATATAAATTTCAATAAAGTTTATTGAAAATTTTAATTTATAAATTGTAGCTATATAAAAAAAGAAATAAATCTTCATGCTGGTTGATGGGAATTTTTTTTCCAAAGGTAAGGACTTACCAAAAGAACTTACCATTAAAATACACAGGAGTGGTTGACGCTGGAGTCCTAGCGCTGCAAGTCGGGGAGAACTCCTGTCATTCGCTTCAGCTTCTGTGCACCTAAGAGTTCGAAAGCATTTTTTATGCGAGTAGATAAAATAGGTACCACTTTGGTGGGGGGATGAGTTGGTTCTCCATGCAGGCAGGCAGATTCCTGCCCTTTGAGCCTTCCTGGCTGCATCACTCCTTTGCAAGGCGGCTCTGGTGAAGGGAGAGGACCTTGGATGACACTGTAGGAAGAGTTGCTCGTCTTTCTTTCTGGTGTGGTGCACCGTGGGAAGCACACAATCATTTCCTACAACAGAGCTTGTACCTTGGCAACGAAACTACTACTTTGCAATTGCAATGTAGCCTCCTGGCTAATGTAACAATGCCATAGGCTAATAGTAAATAATAATAATTTGAATTACTAGCTTCTTAGAATTTAAAAGCCCAGGTAAATAAATAAACAAACCATATCCAGATGTTAAAAGAGCAGTATGCTCTTAAAGTCATTGGGCTTTTTTCTGTACATTTTAGCGTCAGCGTCTAATTCATTCTTCCAATGGCCAGTTGATTCAGAATGGAAGACATGAGAATATTGAAAATGGGGCCATCCATGCTGACAACCAAGAGGAAACAGAACACATTGCCCAGTCTCCATTTTCACCACCAGGTAAAGTTGAAAGTAATTGCTAGCAACATTCAAAATCAAACTGTAATTTTGGCTGTTGATTGATCCACGGTCTATACATAACTTGGGCAAATTGCTTTGTTGGTATCTGACTCTTATTTCATTTCATTCACCACCACCACCCCCAATTTGTTTAGAATCCTCAAAGTGGGAGAAATTTCATCCCCTCATCTTGATCTTTTCAGAAAATGTAGTAGACTAAATTATGAATAAAGCTGCTGGTTTATACTGCTAGCATACTTTTATTTGATGTTCAGCATTTTTTTAAATATTACTTTTTAACTTACTTTTGATTTTGTGTGTGTGTGTCACTGATAACATTCAAGAGCAACTGTTAAGCTTTAGGCTGTGGTAGAATATAGGTTTGGGAAAGAAGTTAGATAAGTGGCTGTTTTGATTTAATGGACTTCAGAAAGTTATTTCCCATATATTCAACAATTTTCTTCTGCCAGAATAGACATTTTAATTTGGTGGGAACATAAAGAATGGCGAAATTATGTGGAGGCTGCAGCCAGGATTTTGAGAAGCTGCTTGCAACAAGCAGCCCTTAATTCATGTACCCTTGATCCAGGCAATTGGATATGATTAGGAATGCTTGAGAAAAAAAGCTACTCTTTGGAATGTGCATTTCTCAAAATTTGCAAGGCAGTTATTGAAAAGCATACCGACTGCATAAAAATGCATACAATTCGGATACAAAGTAACTGCTCTGATAAACTGATATTATATCAAATACTACATACTGAAAATAAAAATATATATTTCTGGGGAATCTACATTATTACAGTATTGTGACCATGGATTAAGATTTACATTATTTTCTGATCAGAAGATGATTCAAAAAAAGAAAAGGTCGGCTTGTGCTTTAGTTCTTCCTCTAGTAAAGGGTCTTTTTTTAAAAAAAGGTTTGTATGTAAACGCTCCATGTTTGTGAAAAGTAGAACTGAAACATCAGGATGCTACTGGCTTTTTAAAACGATCATCCCCATCCCTAAATTGGACATTGAAGAATCTGTTGACTAATTAGAACAAGTTAACAGGGAGAAAACAGTCATATGGCATCTTTGTAAAAACTATTTCTTTTTCAGTGCTTGATCTGAACATTTTAGAAAGTGCTAGGAACAGTTAGAAATTTGAGGAGAATATGATAACATTTCCTAGGACACTTCTGTTTGTTAGAAAATGACTCCAGTCTGCTTTCTGGATAATTTTGGTCTAGCTATTGATTTATAAAATAATGTAGTCCTGAGTTAAAATAACAGCTTGGAAAATTGATCATAGCTAGGTACTAAAGTTTCAGATTATACCTAGAAATAGTGAGTAACCCAGTTACTTTCCTGGACAGAAGCACATTGATGTTAGGAAAGATATAACGAGAACCATTAGCTTTTCTTTTGCCAAAGCCATTGTGATCTTATATTTTCTGAATTTCCTTTTAGATCCAATTTATGTCGATTTAGACAAATCCGAGTGCAGTAATGGCTATCTAGCCTGGAAACAGTGCTCTGCACATTTCATGGTCTCTTGTTGATCATTGCTGGGAATGCAGTGGTAAATTAGAATTAATACTATCTTAGCTGTATACTGAAGAGTGCCCCAGTGTTGCTTTCCTGAATGAGAACCATTTATTATTCATTTTCTCTTATTTTAACTCTGTTGTTATAGTTGTTTTTAGTGATGAAAAACATTTTGCTTCATTTTTTTAAAAAAAATCTGGTTAACATAAATGAACAAGCTGGGGAAGAACTGAACAGTAGACTGTAGAAAGTAGTGGCCACAATTTATCTTGAAGAGGGTTTTTCTGTCCTGGGGTACATCTTATCTTTCTTGTCCAATTTGCCTTGTTGAAATGCTTCATGCCAATGCTCTGGGACTCTTCCATTAGTTAGAAAAAGTCTTCGCATATACAATGGATAAATGTAGCAGTTTCTGTTGACAACTGACTGTGCCAGAGGAGGCAAATAGAGCAATGTGAAGAATACAACTTTGTTTTGTAGAGTACTCTCAGAGCAATGCTACTCCCAAAGCAATGGCAGATTGAAGCGTTTCATGAAAAAGGACCTCAGTCTATGCACAAAGTTAACCAGTAGGAAGATATATTTGTTCATTAACTGGATGGTTTCACTTTGCCTTTGAAGAGCCTGCAAAAACTTCTTGATGCAGATTGTATCAAAATCCCATCAATCCCACAATGGAAGTTTTGCCTTGGTTCTTGTTTATTTCCTAGTCTCAGTTTAGAATACTTAACTGGTTTTATTCTTTAACATCCTAAATGCCCTTTAACATCCTAAAGAAGGTCTTGCTTATTTAAAGGATTGCCTCTTCTGGTCAGATATTATGACTTTGATTGGCAAGCATCATGGAAAAGGTTTCTCTCTTCCTAGGACCATTGGTTGGGAAGAGGGAGCCTTTTTCTATATCACTCCAAACTGTGACACTCTTTTCCTTTGAAACTGCAACTGCATCACTATTACAATTATGATTTTTTCTCTTTGCTTTTCCCAAAAGTTTATTTTAATGTTCTTCCAAATATCTTCAGTATGGCTATTATATGGCTTAAATAAACAGGTTTTATTTAAAAGGATCTGTGGGTGTTTTTGTTTGGTGCCTTCAGGTCAGTCTTGATTCCTAGTGACTGTCTGGACAAGTCTCTGCAGTTTTCTTAAGAAGATTAGCCTGCTAAACATCTGATTGACTGTGTGATGACAATTTATTTTAATCTTATTATGTGACTAACCATAATAATTTAAGGATTGTGATTTAAGAAAAAAAAGGGACGAAATCTACACTTTTCTGGATATCAAATCAAGTAGATTTCATGAAGGAAACACGCGATTCACAATAAATATGGAGAATGGAGGGAAGACTGAGATTGTGTATCTGGCTACTATATTTCTTCATATACAGGTAGTCCCCAATTTACAACAGTTCATTTAGTGACCATTCAAAGTTACAACAGCAGTGAAAAAAATGACTTATGACATTTTTCCCACTTACAACCATTGCAGCATCCTCATAGTCATGTGATCAAAATTCAGTCACTTGGCAAAGGACTCATATTTATGATGTTATGGGGTCATATAACATAGAGCCTTGGTGGCGTAGCAGACTAATGTGCTGTTAACTAGCACCAGCTGCCTGCAATTACTGCAACTTCGAATCTCACCAGGCTCAAGGTTGACTCAGCCTTCCATCCTATCAAGGTAGGTAAAATGAGGACCCGGATTGTGGGGGCAATAAGCTGACTTTGTATAAAAAAGAACACCGCTGAGGAGGGGCCGAAAGCTCTACTAAGCAGGTATATACAAAAGTATGAAGGCTATTGCTTAACGCATTGTAAGCTGCCCTGAG
>JANHZT010002766.1:129821-143158 GCA_032468215.1 Stegonotus admiraltiensis | reverse complement strand
GGTATTGTCCACGCCGGCGCCTTGCAAACCTTGTAGCAGAGAAGTTCCGTTGGGTCCTTGTGCTCGCCGGTCGGTGGCCACGTCTCCCGGAAGGTTTATCCGGATGCCTCTGCGGGCTGACGGCAGCCCGTTTGCCTCCTTTTCCTCCTGTCTCGGTATTCCGGGTCCGCTTTGGGCTCCTGATTGAAGGGACCGTGGCGGAATCGGCGAAAGAAACCCGGGGTAAGCAGAGGCCTAAGAGAACGGAGGGGTGTGTGTGTGTGTGTGTATGTGGGGGTCGTCTGAGTTGGTGGAGATCGGAGGGGCGGGAAGAAGAATCAAGACCCCGAGAGTTCTTTAGAGCGTCTTGGACTCCAGCTGGCCGTGTCTTTCGCCCCTTTCCTCCTTCCTGCTCTTGTTGTGGCAGGAATCCCCGCCAATTGCAGGGTAGGTTGAGCCGATGCAGGTTTTGCTAGTGTCATCGGTCAGAAGTAGCAGAGAGATCTTTACCTGTTGAAAGGCTGCCGTGAATCTGGGAAAGACGAGAGACCCAGCCGAATAAAAGATGCTTACTGATCGTGTGAAAAAATGTAGTGTCCTTCTCATGGAGAAAAAAGAAAGAAAGATAGATAAAAGTTAACCACAGTTAAGAGGACAAGGGAGACAATCTCGCCCAAAGTGAGGATGTTAGGTAGTAAGAAGGAGAAAACCTTTGGCAGAATAAGATTGAATTCATGGATTGGACTTTTTTTTTTAGACTGTAAATAGAAAGACTTGGCAAATTTCAATACAGTAGACTAATGGCAAAGATACCAAATGCATGACTCTGGAGTGCTGCACTATTGTTCCATTTTCTTACCAATTTGGCCTAGCTTAGTAAGGGGTGGCATCGAACAATATACAGTATTTGTAAATATTATATGGCCATGCCATTTACATGGTTACCAAAAAGCATATATATTTTTCTGTAAAGGAGAATATGTGTAGCTCAGGGTTGAAATGAGGGCTCCTTGGTGCTCTCTGAACTTGCTTGTTACCTTGCAGATGTTTCATTACCCAAACTAGGTGACATCATCAGTAGTGTACTAGCATACAAGAATATTGAGGCTAGCGTACCCTAAAGTTTTTCTTTTGCATGCAAAATGCAAACGTTTTCATGTATGCATTTACTGTATGTGATCAATTGTAAAATGTAATTTATTTGATGGCAGAAGTCGATAAAGCCTTAATCTGAGGATTTCTGTGCTGCACATATTTATAATTTCTTCCAAGAGGATGATTTAAAAAAAGGAAGATCATTACACTCCCATTCTCTACATATTGAGTTCCAAAAAACCTGGGACTGTAGAACAGAAGGAAACATACTGTATTTTGAACTCGGACATTGACTAGAAATAAACCTTTCAGAGATGATGGCTCCCAGGAATAACATAACAAGGAGTAGTTTAGTTTGACCTAATACATTAATCAGAAATATGTAGCAGCTGCAAGGAACTTATTTGTTTTTGGCAGAAAATCACTGTATTCTGATTTTGTAGAGGAAGGAGTGGCAGAACCTGAGGGAATGGAGTTGAAAGAGGGATCAACCTAGAATCTCTACATAGCCATAAGTCCAACCCCGCCCCCAATTCCTTTGATCCTTATCTAACTCCTAGCAGGTGCTAACCATTAGGTGAGACTATTCTTCTGCATCAACATGAATACAGTAAATCAGTTTTAATTGAATCTTCAGCCGTGGACATGATCTTTTACACCTGATTGATTTTATGCTTAGGAAATTGTATGCATTTTGGGCTTGCTGATCATTAATAACTATAACAATGTAACATGGGTAGATTACCCATATAGTAATAATGCAGATAAGAATCGGAAAGGAATGGTCTCCAGGGGATGATAGAGGATAGGAAGGCCTGGAGAAAGTTGTTCATGGGGTTGCAATGGGTTGGACACGACTTTGCAACTAACAACGAATGAATGGATGTTACATAATTTCCTGCATTATGTTTGAAGCTAAAGCAAATGAACTTTTTAATATTTTTGACAGATTTCTATTCATATTTCTGGCCATTTATTCCAGTGGTAAGATATATAAATTTGTCAGGTGCAGATATGTCACCAGTATTATTTTATACATATTTTCTTGATGTAACTGTTTGGAAATGAACCATCTGAATCCAGCTTTCTCCCTATATTTAACGAATTAGAAACATCCACGTTTGTTTCTTGTGTAGCTTGGGGAAATTGCAGAGAAAAATTTCCAAGTGGATTGTGTTTTGCATGTCTAGTAGTAGTTGCCTGCTACTAGCCAATTGCCTACTACTGTACCTCAAATCAACCTCCAGCAAGTCATTTGTACTACCAAAACAACTTACTCCTGTTTATGGCAACTTATACCTTAGAGAGATGCCACAATCTCTTAGAAATCCAAGGGAAAGAGTTCTAATTTATGAGCAAAAAATAAATGTGATGTGAATTGAACCTTTCCATCTGATAGCTGCCTATTCCACAGTCTATTGTGACAGACTGTTCTTCTAAAATATAAAGAAAAATTTGCATTTCTTAACAGCTTGAACCTATGCTTTTCATCTTCCTTTTGACATCCTATTTTTGTTTCCAGGGATAGTGTACTAATACATCTTACCTCATTTTGAGTTGCTTGTAAAAATGAGGAAACACATACAATGCAGAATGGGAAAGGCAAACTATATTAATTGCATCACTACATTTCAAAGAACAGAAGATATATTGTGCTAATGTTTTTTGACATTTAGTCTGTGACTGTGTGGATGTAACTTTTCTGTTCTTTGTATTTTTTCCCCCCAGGTTGAATGTTGGATGATAAAATTCCATATACTCTTTGATTTCCATTATGTCTTGGTTTGCTGACCTGGCTGGCAAGGCAGAGGACCTTCTCAATAGAGTAGACCAAGGAGCTGCATCTGCTTTAAGCAAGAAAGAAAATGCAAGTGGCATAAACTATGTTGGTAGCCAGATGGAAGATGTCAATGAGTATCCCAATCCATATAAGACCAGAGAGCAGCAGGCTCATGCTTCATCTACATCAAGCTTTATTTCATCAGCAGCGGAGAACATTAAACATCAGAAGGCAACAATTTTAGCAGGAACTGCCAATATTAAGGTAGCACCCAGGGCCTCTATGGAAGGATCTCCATCCACAGAAACAGCTACTGTGTCCAGACCCTCTTTCCAATATGTGAGAAGGAAAAAATCTGAACCAAACGATGAACTCCTGTTTGACTTCCTGAATAGTTCTGAAAAAGAACCTAATGGGAAAAAGGACCTGAAAAGGGAGAAGAGCAAAGCAGCCACTGTTCAAAACCATTCTCGGACTTCAAGTATTAGCTCTGTGTCAGCAAGTTCACACAGCATCAAAACAGGGGAAGATCCTTCCATTCGAAGTCAAGGCAATGGTAGTTAAGCATAACTACAGATGTTAAGGAATGTTTTAAGGATTCTTTTGAAGGGTGTTAATGGTGACAGGATCCTGGTCTGATATTGATGATCAGAACATTCTGATTCTGTTGGCTAAAGTAAGATTATATAAGCATCTGGGTCACAGTTTAGGATGTCTCCTAAATTCTAATCAAAGCATCTGGATAGTTTGTTGAAAACAGTGGTATAGATTACTACTCATTCATACCAAACTTCTTTTGTAAATTAGAAATCGTCTGATTTCCTAATCCTTGTTTCATAAGCAGCAGTCACATAAATTGCAAAGGGGTGGAGATTGCCCTCCATGTAAATGATTTTCAAGGATCAAAGCAAGTGATGTAATCTTAGTAAATATAATAATGAGGTTAGTCCATTGGGAGCAAATGTAGAAATATCAGAGTTTTCTATTTCCTTGGTACAGGTTCACTGAATGTACTATTTCTATCATTTTCCAGCAATCCCTGCTCCTTGAGAGGATGATGATGCAAGTTTAAATATTTAAATAAATTAAATATTTAATCATTCAAGTCCATAATGAGTGTGTATAGACAAGTCAGTGTTGCATTATTAATTCTAAAGGCTTTGTCTTGTTTTTTTTTTCTCCTCTAAAATTATTGCTACAAATTGTAAAATGCACGATGCACTTCTGAAACTCGTTTAAATTTGAGGCCTTACTTGCCTCTTGCAAACAGAGGTATGGGTACTTAAAATAGCAATCCAAATGTATCTGTTTATTAATATGGATGGCCCGCAATACTACAAAATGTATAACAGCTTTTTAAATCTTCCCTGGGAATAGGTTCCCATTTTACTACACTTCATTATTTCCTGTAGGTGGCCATCTTTCCTTATGATAAGAATGCATGATATTTCTAAGTGGTTTTCAACCTTGCTGAACTTTTGATTATCCCTCCAAAGGCACTCTTTGCTAAATGAAATAATACCGTGGGAACTGAACTAGGGAAGCAAACAGCCAGGGTTGCTTATTTTAGTAACTCTTAATTACCTATGAAACTACATAGTTTTCTTTTTATTAGTGTACTGACAAAAATGATGTGACAGCAATAGGCAGATGGGTACTCTTGAGAGGGTTTTGGATTTCAGCCCGCATCGGCCTTAGCCAGCATGGAAATTGGTGCTGAATTGTGAGAATTATAATCCAAAATATCTGGAAGGTATCTTTTTTTTTTTCATTTCTAGTTGTAAGATATACTTTGTTTATTACCTTTATTATTGGAAGGCTGGTTTTGTTAGGCAGAGTAAGACCCAGCCAACAGCAGGGGTTCTTGGCTTTCAGCTTGCTGAAATTCATTCAGTTGTGTTTTGAGGGTTACCACTTTGCACGCAAGTGCATATATAGGCACTTATATGTAACCTGCAGTTTTTGCCTGCATTTTGCAAGATGGGAGACCTATCCAAGCATTTGAACATCTTTAATTTTGTGGGTCTTAATGTATTATCTCCTATTTTTAAAATGTCAGATGTTTGGTTTGTTTATAGCACATGTGAAGTAAGGATGTATCGTGTTTATAGTACTATAATTATTTTGATAATTATTTTTTAATGTTTCTGGTTGTAAGCGAATGTACAATTATTTATTGTAGCAATCCTGTTAAACTCAATGAGACTTTCAATAGTTATATAATTTGTCATAGAAATTGAACAGAGAAAGAAAGAAAGAAAGAAAGGATCTGTTAAATACAAATCTCTTTGTATAGAGACATCTGATAGTTCCAGTTCTGGATTGGAGACTGACGTGGATATTAAAAAGGATTCATTGCAAACCCCAGAAATTAATCCCAACCTTACTCTTAATGACCGTAAATCACATGAACTGTCCAATCTTCGCCTTGAAAATCAACTACTGCGTAACGAAGTGCAATCTTTAAATCAAGAAATGGCATCATTAATTCAGCGAGCCAAAGAAACCCAAACAGGTAGAGTGCGGGTTTGCACATTTTAAAAGATCCTTTGGTGGGCTGCTAGTTAAAGAAGTCTTTTTAATATGTTCAATCCACGTGGGAGCCATCTTTTTTTTTTTAAAATAGTGTTCATCAAAACAAGCTATTTTGTGTTCTGTAGCAAAGTTAAATGCTAAATGATGGCTTTGAAGTACACCAAATTACATATATTTTCTTGTTGGGATGAACATATAGAAATGTGTTAAATCAGAGATTTATAAAAGTATTTTCCCCCCCTTTGGATGAGCTTTTTTCATTTTCTCCTGTATAGCCAAATGTATATGTCTCATTTAGTAATTTACTTCCACATGTCTAGTGGTTTACTGTTTTATATGTACCTGGTAAACCTTCTGCCCATCCCTGATAATGCTACTGCTTCCTTCTGCCCCTCTTAGGGAGATTAATCTTTTTCTCCATCCTTAACTGGAAATGCAAAAGGAGAGAGCCAAGTGTTTCAAGCACATAAAGCATGAGCAATCAGCATTCCATGTTAGACTTAAAATGTAATATTCCTTCTAATTAGGATTTGAGATAGAAAGTGCACCATGTTTCATCTACTTCTGTGTGAATTCTTCCTTTGTTTCCATTGCTTCCTTTGCCTCAATACAACCAGGATTGTCTGTATAAGCAGGATCTGAAACCGATTGATATTTTCAAAGATTACTGTCATTGAAAACCCAGTGATCAAATTTAGGAGAAAAATGGAAGAACTCCATTTTTCTTCCAGGTTTGTGGAAGAATAAAAGGAGTAATGATTGCTTCCAATATGATTTAATATCCCAACTGTAGTTGTTTTATATTGTATATTTTGTGCATTCAAGTCCATCTTGATTCCAATTCCATGCAATTTCCATAGCAACCTTTTTTGAAAGTGGTTTGCCTCTCTTCCTAAGAGAGAGTGATTGGCCCAAAGTAATCCAGACATTTTCATGGCTAAAGCAGGATTAGAACTCACATTTTTCCATTCTTGGCCTAATTCCTTTAACCACACACCAAACCGGTTTTCCTACCATAGTTACATAACTGGAAACATGACTGAGTTTATGTATTATGCTAAGCCATAATTAAAGTTTGTTTCTGGATTTGTTGGATATGTAAATCCAGACATTATGGTTTAAGCATTGTGGTTGAACCAGGACATATAGTCTAAATAACAAAATAGGATTTTAAAAAATCCTGGCGTAGTGGGTCAATGTATGAACCAAATAACTTTTTCTGATCACTGACAGAATCACGTTTTATACATAATAATATGAACTATAAACTTACTGACATTTACTAACCTCAACTTTATAGAATTAACCAATGCCCGGGCAAGAGTTGAAAAATGGAATGCTGACAATTCAAGCAATGACAGACTTGTTCGGGAACTTCAAGCTCAAGTTGATGATCTGACTGAAGCTGCTGCTGCCAAGGATTCCCAATTGGCTGTCCTCAAAGTGAGATTACAGGAGGCTGATCAACTTCTGAGTTCACGTAATAAGGCCCTGGAAACACTACAGAATGAAAAATCCAGGTATTCAGCATCCATCATGTCACTGTATTATTGGAGAGATCAGGCTGTTTAGATTTAAGTGTATTGGCTAGTCATCCTTCTTGTTTGTTAAAATTATTTTTGCATCTCTTTTTATTTAAACTCAATGCCCAAATAAAGGGGCATATTCTTTATATTAAGGAACATTTACTTGAAATAACAGGTTAATAGCAAAGGTATGTGTTGACATCTGGAAAACTGGATCCACTAGAAGATTCCTCTTTATGCTATGCTTTCTCTTGAAAAGCAAAAGGAGAAGGAGTTAGTTGTCTATTATTTTTTTCATTTGGTGGAAGTTATTGCTTTAGGGGGGAGGTTTTGTGGATACTTTGCTTATGTTCTGAAAAAGAGTGTAGGCTTTGTTCAGATAAATATATGATAAATATGTATCAAAGCAGCAAAACTACTCAGTTATCCCAGGCATGATTTAAGTATTTTCATTTCTTCCTGTACTCTTGTTTACTGCACCACTGACTTTAAATAGGAAAAATTATGTTAACATATCATGCCATGACAATAGAAGGGAAAGAAAGCATTTTAGAGATTGAAGTGATATCTGTATTCTGACGAGATGGTAAGCAAGACTGGTCCCTTATTTTGTTTCACATCCTTACAAATAATTGAAAAGGAGTTTGCAAGGGTTTTTTTAAATGGCCAGCCAACTTAAACCAAACTCTGGACACCCTTATAATTGTATCCTTATAACCCAAGGATAAAAACAATATATAAAACAAAAGCTGTAAGACAACACAGATGTTGGGAATGGCAAGAGGCTGTGAAATGATGGAGAACGAGCATTGCAGAATACAAAGAAGTAATATATACAGGAGGCCACCAAAGATGGATACGGATCTTAAAAGATGTTTCCTTAAATCTTTGTCCTCTACCTATACAGAATAATAAAGGATAATAGCGAAGGCAACAGCCTGCACAATCAAGCCCTTCAGACTCTTCAGGAGCGGTTGCATGAGGCGGAGTCCACTCTTAGGCGGGAACAAGACAACTACAAGCAGATGCAGGTTAGATAGCAGACCTGGAGAATCCTGTTTAATTTTTTTTTCACCGATTGAAGGACTATATCTCAGTAATAGAGACAGAGACACTTCAGATTTATTAGATCAACATTGTTTCTGACCAGATTCCCAAGGCCCACCATCCGGAGCCAAGTTCATACTTTATGTGCTTAGAATGAAAGCTCAGATATCTTTCAATGCATTCAGTGCCCGAGTCACGATCTACTTCAAAGGTATCCACTCCTGTGCAAATTTACTAAGCTTCAGTAACACCTAGTATTACATTTAACATGCAATGCTTTGTTACTGTTGAGACACTTGGCTAGTCGTATCATCCAGAAGGCTGCCTTTTTGTCAACAGCTCAACTAGCTTTTTTGCAATGCAGAAATTTTGCTGAATTTAAGTGAGGTTTGGACTGAGAGTTTTTAGGGCCTTCTCTTTTCTCACATAAAGGGAGATAACGAAACCCTCTCTTCTTCCAAACCATGCATTTGGTGCCTGGAGAGGGGGGAGGGGAAAGGGGGCTCTCACTTCCCATCTCCGCCCTATGCTTTTCTATATAATTGGGCCGAAGATCAGTTCCTGTTGCAGCTCCAAGAGGGCTTTTTTGCTGATTAGGAACATGCTTGTAAACCAGGACAGACCAAATGTATGCAGACCCAAAGCAAAATCTCATATTTAATATTTATAAATATTAATAAATATCAAATATCTACTTTCAAATTATTGGAACAATTAAAAATATGGTTTTAGAGGTGTAATAAAGGTTATCCTGGAAAAGAAACAAAATTCATTTGTACCTTTATATTCAGGATGTATCTGATGTGGAAAATCAGAATTGAGCCTACTTATCCCATCCTTCATATCAGGGTTGTCGTACACACACAGACACACACACAAACAAACACAAGCAAAAGAATGCTTCCAATTCAGATACCTAGATTTTAATTCCCACAATTTCCAGCCGGTCATTGCTATAGAAGTCTGGAAGTCGACATCCACTCATTTAGATTGGAAAAGGCTGCTCCATGTGGTGGATGGTAGTCCAACAAGCTAGCAGACTTCAAACAGTATGTCTTAATCTGCCGTATCAATATGAAATGTCGAACATCAGTATTAAGTAAGGGTCAGTCTGGGCAATCTGTTTTCCTCCCTTTCCGTGTGCATCCATTCACATCCATTTAGGCTTATAAGCCATTTCAACTACAGGTGACCCTTAAGTGGCATACTCGCAAGGACAGTAAGCAAGAAAAATTAAAGCAATAAATAAGGTGGGTAAAATGAGGACCCAATTTGTGGGGGCAATAAGCTGACTTTGTATAAAAATATACAGAAGTATGAAGGCTATTGCTTAATACATTGTAAGCCACCCTGAGTCTCCGGAGAAGGGTGGCATATAAATCAAAGCAAAAAAAAAACAGCAATAGCACTTAGACTTATATACTGCTTCACATTGCTTTACAGTTCTCTCGAAGCAGTTTTACAAAGTCAGCATATTGGCCCCAACTATCTGGCTCCTCATTTTACCCACCTCAAAAGGATGGAAGGCTGAGTCAACCTTGAACTGGTGAGACTCGAACTGCTGACAGCCGGCAGAAGTAGCCTGCAGTTCTAACCACTACTGCCACCACGACTCTTATAAACACAACAAACATAAAAACACAGTGAATAGCTAATAATGACTAATAAACTAATAATAACTGATAATAAAATCAGAGTCCTGTGGCATTCCACAGTAGAAAGCCTTAGGTATTAACCTATCTATCCACTCTCTAAAAGAAGGAAAAGAATCACTCCCAAATGTACTTCCTTCAGTCCTCAGAGATGGTCCAGAAGGAAGCCATGATTGATGGTATTAAAAACAACTGAGACATCAACTAGGACTATGAGAGCTGTACTTGTTCATCTTAACCCTGCTCCACAACATGTACGTTAGATCTAGAATTCTATGATCAGCACTACCATCTTATCTTATTCAGATATTAATTGGCAGGTTGCCATAAAATATTTTTGCATGTATGCATATACTGGCAGTTGTTTATTTATATCCCGCCTTTTTTTTATAGCTCTAGGCAATGACATACCTAATATTCTTTCTTCCCCCTATTTTCCCCACAACAACCATCTTGTGAGGCAGATTGGGTTGAGAGAAAGGACTGGCCCAAAGATCAACCAGCTGGCTTTCATACCCCAAGTTGGACTAGAACTCACAGTCTCCTGATTTCTAGCCTGGTGTCTTAACCACCAGTCCAAACTGTTCTCTTGATTATTATGTTGGTTTATCTAGAATAAATTAAAATAATGAATACAAGCATTTATTTATTTATTTATTTATTTATTTATTTTGTTTTATTGAGATTTCAATCATTATCTGCATATGTTTGGGATTTAACCTTTCCTTTATATAAACTTCTATCCCTCTTTTCTTTTTTTTTTTGTATCTGCCAATGCAACAAATAATTTCCCTAGTTTGGGGGTTTCCAAAAAAAACACTTTTCCCTTTTGAAATGTGCACTTCTTGTAAGCATACTATTTCCATGTTCAATTTTATTATTTATTTCTTTTGTACTAAAACCAAAGCAAACTTCCTCCATTAGAATGAATTTGCAACTCGCCTCAGTAAAATGGAAGCTGAACGTCAGAACTTGGCTGAAGCCGTAACTGCATCCGAGAGGAAATATGTGGAAGAGAAGCGGAAATCGGAGGAATTTCAACAGCAAATTAAAGTAGCCAAAGCTAGCTTGGAGTCTGCTAAGCAAGAGTTGGTGGACTACAAGCAGAAAGCCACCCGCATACTCCAGGTAACACTCACCATAGTAATCCAGTTCAACAATGTCCTCCTGACATCACTAAACAAGCAAATGGGGCAGGCTGTCCTACAACCTGAAGTAACAAACAGATCAGTGGTGGGATTCAAATTTCTTTACTACCGGTTCTGTGGGCGTGGCTTGGTGGGCGTGGCAGGGGAAGGATACTGTAAAATGTCCATTCCCACCCCACTTCAGGGGAAGGTTACTGCAAAGGTTCACCGCCCTGAGTCCTTCGGGAGAAGGGTGGTGTGTGTGTGTGTGTGTGTGTGTGTGTGTGTGTGTGTATAAAATCCCCATTTCCTCCCGATTAGCTGGGACTCAGGAGGCAGAGAATAGATGGGGGCGGGACCATTTACCGGTTCTCCGAACTACTCAAAATTTCCGCTACTGGTTCTCCAGAACTGGTCAGAACCTGCTGAATACCACCTCTGAAACAGATGCAATTTGTTAATAAAATATAAAACCGTTGATAGTTAGGTTTGTGTTTTAGCATGTTTTGAAAGGACTAAAAAATATTAATAGAAACCACTCATCACCAAAAAAAGTCCTTGTTAAGGAAGTTTTGCATTTGATAAAATTTTATATTCAATTTGAAAAGTTTCAACAAAACTTTTATTAAATAATGTTTTCCGGCAACCTGATGTCATGTACTTTTGCTCACATTTGCCATATATTTGATTTGAGATAGGGATCCTGTGTCCCACTCAAATGGGGGTTCAACTCCCATTCCCATCAATTTTATTCCCCACAAGCAGTAGTAGTGAGTGATGAGAGATTAAAATTCCAATTACTGCTAGAGGTCCATAAATTCCTCACCTTGACATTACTAATGTTAGATATGGAAACTTTGTGTTCCAAAGCAAAGTATTGACGCTGAGCACAAATAGGGTTCCATTACTGTATTTACATTCTGCCGTTTGGTTACAGTTAAACTAAGGATTGTAATGCAATTTCACTTATCCTTAATTTTGTCTTTGCATTTCAGTCTAAGGAGAAGTTGATAAACAGTCTGAAAGAAGGCTCCGGTATTGACGGTCTGGATAGTCAAACAGCAAGCATTATGGAGTTAGAGGAACTGAGGCATGAACGGGACACACAAAAGGAAGAAGTACAGAAGCTGTGGGGCCAAATGCAACAATTGAGAATTGAACTGCAGGATATGGAAGCACAGCAGATAAGCGAAGCTGAGTCCACAAGAGAGCAAATTCAAGATTTGCAGGATCAAATTACAGCGCACAAAACAGCTAAACAAGAAGTAGAGGCTGAACTAGAGAGGCAGAAACAGGTAAATATTGGGAAGAGTTGAAATGGCTTGTTGAGTGGTATTTCAGGAGCTCTTCAGTATGTATTGATATATTTGGGGGCTCATATACGGGGAAGATATATATTGGAATTACATAATTAAAAGAAAAGCCATATGTGTGTAATGATGGGTATCAACATTGTTAGTATTCTTATTGACCAAATACTGGATGATGGACCATAATCCTTAGTCAGTGTTTCTGTACATCCTTTGACCCCCAGATGTATTTTTTTAGTGCAGTGTGCTACACAAAGGATAAATACATCTCTTAGACCAAAAGGGATTATTCCTAAAGCAGGGCTTTATTTATTTTTTTTTAAAAAGGAAAGTATAAATGACCTCTTGGCTTAAGGGGGAGATAGACATAGGATTCTGTTTTAAGTGACAAATTTTCTTAGCATCAGTACAATTTAGAAAGTCAACAGTAAATAAAAGTTCTGACTAGTCAGCTTCAGTGTTGGTGACTTAGATTCATCAGTGCAGGTTTTTTTATACCTGTATAGAAATGGTTTGCCTTTTTAAAACACTTTCCAGTCTCGACTAGTGTTTTTCAGACATGACAAGTTTATGATGCGCAGATTTTAACTCCCGTCATTCTCCAGCCAGCATTCATTCAACTCCCAATTCTGTGAGTTGAAATCCAGACATGGTAAAAGTCACCAAGTTTGGAAAAAAACCCATAGCTATAGATGGTAGCTCTTGGCTTCTCTGCTAGTCCAACCACAATTCCCTTTTGAGATCAGTAAAGTCCAGCAGAATTTGTCAAGCCCTGTGACAGTATAATAGCCTACAAATGTATGAAATCCTCTTCTAAAATTGAAATTTCAAAACATCTGTAGCCATATGCTAAATAAATAAAAACATCTATATAGCTAGAAACTAACTTGTGAGCAAGCAAAATTGTTTATGCAGCTATTTTGATATTTTGTGTTTAGCAGTATTGCCTGATTCTGAACACAATTTTATCTACATCTTTTTGAAACAAACCTGTATCTTACTCAATAGCTGACTGGATTTAAGAGCAATTCTTACTCAAGTATTTCTTCTGTTCACCAAAAGAATTTTGCAAATGCCTAGTTAAAAGTTGCCCCTAGGCAGCCTTGTATCCAGTCAGCTCAGGATAATGTGTAGATTAGAAATGAATGAATGAATGAATGAATGAATGAATCTATTTATTTATTTATTTATTTATTTATTTATTTATTTATTTAATTTTATTTTATTTTATTTTATTTTATTTTATTTTATTTTATTTTATTTTATTTTATTTTATTTTATTTTAT
>JANHZT010002766.1:103369-116260 GCA_032468215.1 Stegonotus admiraltiensis | reverse complement strand
GAAGGCTATTGCTTAACGCATTGTAAGCTGCTCTGAGTCTCCGGAGAAGGGCGGCATATAAATCAAAGCAAAAAAAATTTTAAAAAAAATTTAAAAACTGATGCTTCCAAAGAAGCCAGAGCAAAAAGATATACAAAATACAAAATGACTGCAAGAGAGCCACTTCTCTAGAATGGCATTTGGTTAGAACCAAGTTCTGGGAATTCTGAAAAAAAGTAAAAAGTACAGGAATTAATTTGCATGTAAGATCTAGGTATAATTAAATTTTTATTTTAAATAAAACAGTAAAGCAGTTTTACTGCTTTAAAATAAGTTCTTTATATTGGCTTGTAGATAATTCTCATAATACTACTTTAAACTTCCTCTTACCCCTAAGAGAGAAGCTCAGTTGAAACAAGGGACTGGCCTGCAATCAGCCCTTACTTTCTCCATGGCCAAAAGGAGACTAAACTTTGAGCATTCCTGAGCCAAATCCACAGCTGCTTATTTTTTCAGAATATCAAGCCTGGACCACCAGTCAGTCTATAACTAAATTTGTATCAAAATGCTGAGCTAGAATTTGTCAGGTTTTATTATTCATGATGGAGCAATCTACTACAGGTTATCAACTGCTCCCATTTGACACTTCTGCAAGCTGAAATATGCATCTGAACTAACCATGAACTTAGCAAAATATGGAGAGGGGGGCAGTGGTGAAATCTGAACCGGTTTACTACCGGTTCGCTGGCTGCGCATGTATGCTGCACGCCAAACATGTGCTGCGTGCACGCATCCATAATGCACACCACACACAAATGCGAGGTGCGTGCACGCACACATGCAATGCACACCAAAAGGAGGCATGGGGTAAGTAGAACAGCTTGTGGGGGGGGGGTTGATAAGCTGTGGCAGGTGATCTTCAGAGCCTTTTTTTTACTTTTAGACGCATGTTTTTATAACCTATTCCCCGAATAGGTTGTAAAAAAATGCTTTTAAAAGTAAAATAAAAAGGGTCTCACGATCGTGCGGCACAGCTGTGATCGTTGGAGCCCTTTTTTTTACCTTTTAAAAGCTTTTTTTACTACCGGTTCCAGAGAACTGGTAGTAAAAAATGCCTAAAAAGTAAAAAAAAAAAATTTCAAGGATTGCACGTTGCTCAGCTGATCATCGGAATTTTTTTTTTACATTTTTTACTACCAGTTCTGCAAACCAGTAGCCTTTTTTACTACCCGTTTGGGTGAATCGGACTGAACCGGTAGCATTTCACCCCTAAGGGGGGAGGAGAATAGTTTTATTCAAACCAATACTGGCTTTTAGACTTCATATTGTTAGAAGAGTGAGAATTTGATTCAGACATTATTTTCTGCTTCAGTAAGTTTTGTAGAAGCAGCCAAGTGGGAACAATTGATTCATTGATCCAATCTAGCAACATCTCACAATTCTGAATTTTTCTAGTCATTGATTGCCTTAACTCTTATGCAAAATGGGATTAAATGAAAATATAAAACATGGGTGTTTAAAATGGTAGATGTGAAAAGGTGCCTGCAACATGATAACTATTTAAAAAGCAATAGTTCAAAATGTTTGGAAATAGCAAAGTATTAATTTTTTTTCTATATTTCCAAAACGAGGAGACAAGAAATTTAGTACCTAGAAGGCTGCATTTTGCCTGTGCAACTTTCCTTTGTTAGATAGTTAACATAGTGATGCAGAATCTCTGAAAGAAATGAATTAACGGGCATTTATCATTTCAGAAACTGGGCACTATAGGGAACTAAAGATTTTAGACAGAGGAAAGACTTGCAAGCTTGTAAAAATACTGCAAAGCATTATAATAATAATTTTGCTGGCACTAGAACTGAAAAGATAATGCTTTGTGGATTTGTTTATAGTTAAGAGATGGGGTATGCAATAAAAAGATAAATGTTTGTAATCATGCAGGAGGTGAAGAGTCACTGATTTTTTATACCTATGATAAATGTTAGAACTTACTTCTTTATATATTTCTTTTTTATTTTTGCTTTTTTCTTTCTCTTTTTTCTTGCACATTTTACTCTTTTCTGTTCTCTTTTTTAAATCTTATTGTATTAGATTATATTTGTTATAATTAGAATTCGTAATTTAATTTATATACATTAAAAAAACATAAGTTTTCAGTGGTGGCATTCTGTATCCTTCACAGCATGTGGCAATATGTAAGTCAACCATGGTTGATCTTGAAAGGGCTAAGCAGAATTTGACTTGGTTAGTATTAGAGAGTTTGACTCAATTAGAGACTAATCCATAGCTGTAGGCTAGATTGGTGAATTAAAAATAAAAACGTCCCAGAAGGCATTGGCAAACCACTTCCATATTATTGCTAAGTAAATTATTGAGAGTTGAGATCAGTTTAAAAGACTTTAATTGTTTATTCTTCAAAAATAATTCCCAGGTTTGTAGAATTTTTCCTGTTTAGGTGGTTTCTTGGGTAACTGGAGAGAATTTGTTCAACTTTTGAGTACCCAAAAGCTGGCAGGGGGTTGGGGATTAATTTTTTTTTTAAAAAAAGGAGAAAAATATAAATATATTTAAAGAAACAGAGAGAAACAGAGAGAAACTAAATTGGTTTGAGAACATTCAATTCTTCTGCAGGCTAATTAGCAAGAAAAAACAGACAGTCTACTTTTTAAGTTGTAGAGTATAATGATGATAATTATGGGCTTAAAATTTTGCTTAGTTTATTCAAATAATTTTCAATTGTGTGTTGACATGTTAGACTATGCCTGGGGAAAGCTGGTTTCAATCTAACCGACTTCGCAGAAAATAATAATAAGAGATACATTTCAACTGCTTTAAATTCCTTTGAAAAAATAAAGTACGGATATACATTTTTAGTAGAGAAAAATGCATTATTTCATTGATCATTATGACCAATGTGCAAACAAATTAAATACTATCATCTGACAAGGGAGACCTGTAATAAAATAATATTTTAAAAAATTATTCAAGGCTCTGGCAAGAAGCTTGGTGAGAATCCACAGCTGCCCAGAAGCACAAAGGAAATGGGGGGGCGGGGGGGGAAGGCATATAATAAATCTACTTCTACCCAAATGGGCAGAAATCATAAAGACAGTTGGAAAAGGCTGAATAGTCTGAGTTACATTGTATCATCAGATTTAAATCACTGAGTCAAATATAGGAAAAGAGTTATTCCAGGGCTGTCAAAATCTCAGCCTGCGGGCTGGATGCACCACGCATTGGCCACGCCCATGCCCAGTTTAGCGAAGGGGGGGAAAGTCCCAATATGTCACATGACGATGCCATGACGACTTGAGTTTGACACCCCTGGGTTATTCTAATGCAGAAGCTGCATTTTGCTAAGCAAAAATGTGTGAGCTTGTGTGGCGTAGCACACTAATGCACTTGTTAAACAGAGTATTTAGTTCCAGCTGCCTGCAATTACTGCGAGTTCAATTCCCACCAGGCTCAAGGTTGACTCAGCCTTCCATCCTTTCTAAGGTAGGTGAAATGAGGACCCGGTTTGTGGGGGCAATAAGCTGACTTTGTATAAAATATACAAAAGTATGAAGACTATTGCTTAATGCATTGTAAGCCGCCCTCAGTCTCCGGAGAAGGGTGGCATATAAATCAAATTTTAAAAAAATCTATTAGAGTCAGCACCAAGATCTCATTCAATATATATGTTTTCTTCAAGAATCCCACATCCATGCAACCCCTACAGATTACAACCAAAAAGGTGTCATTCGAGGAGGATAACCAGCATGCTGGTCCGGTGGGATTGTGGCTGGCCTGTTATGTTCCTCTGGACCATTTCCATGTTCATTGTCATAGAAATGGATAGAGACTCATTTAACTGCCGGAAAAGATATTCTTTGAGACCCTGGAATTCAAAGTGCATGATAAATACTTCTAGGCAGAGGTCACTCCTGGTCATTAGAAATTTGTTCCCTTCCCAGCCCTTTCCTTGGCTTCTCCTTCTCCTTCTCCTTCTCCTTCTCCTCCTCCCCCTTCTCATTCTTATTCTTCTCCTTCTTAAAAAAAATCAATGAAAGCAGACGAATTTTGGGAAGAGTAATATAAATTAGTGTTAAAAAATAAATAAATAAACCCTTTAAATCAAACTCAATACCTGATACCTATAGCTCCAAGTAACTTTTTATAATAATACATCCTCAAAAAATACTTTTCTTGTACACCTGGGGAAATGTTCAAACAATTGTTGCATACACACACACACACACACACACACACACACACACACACACACATCTCCTCTGGATAATCTTTGTTTTGTCCACTGAAATTGGCTGTGAATTTCAAAAGCTTGATATACGAGCTAATCTTCTGTGTCTTGTTGCACAAAACCTCTCCCATTACAGGTTTAGTTTACTTGGTTAGATTCTGAGTATATAATTTAGAAGGAATAATTTGCTATGATCCAGAGATGATCAAACTTCCCCCAAGAAGCCTCATAGAAATTATGGTTAATGTTACATACATCAGATTTAACTCTGAGAGATGCCTCCTGCCCGTTGTGTTAGTAGTGTCCCTGTCCATATTTTTTCCTGGATTGTTTGCTCACCACAAACTAGAACAAATCCTTACAATAAAAATCATATTATTCTGGATAGGCTTACTCAGTAAACCTTCCTTGATTAAAGCCTCAGTTCAAACAGCTAAGGTTACTTTGCCATCTTATTAAAACTCATAGTCTTTGTGCTATTTTTCACATAAATCAATTAATTTCATGCATGTTTATAAAGCAAGAAGCAAAGGCAATTTAATTGGATGTTCCCTTTGTTTAGTCATCATATCTCATTTATATGCTGTAGCAGGATATTAAAAACAGATGTGTTGCTGACAAGAATCTCACTTCATGGGCCAGGAAATAATAAAAAATACCCATTAAGGAATATCCACTGTTGCACAACTCCTTTAAAATATAATAAGAAAGGAATTAAAACTCTTGATTAACAGAAACAAAATGGATTTGAACACAAAGAATTTTAGACCTGTCATACTTATGGAAAGAACAGAGTTCCAAAAAAAAAAACACACCCTATTCATGTTTATTTAAAATGAGAATTATATGCTTGAGTTGCCCTCAAGTTGCTTGAAAGGCAAGATACTGGAAATTGTGCCTTAAGGCAGGGGTCACCAACCTTTTGGACCTCAGGGACCACTAAATTCATAACTTTAAATCCCACAGACCACTAATATGATCTGCCGGCTGGGTGGGGGGTGGCTAGGTGGCCATGTGACTGAGTGGGCATGGCCAACTCAATGTCACTCACGTCAACGGGCACCTCTCCAGCCTCTACTCACCCCTCCCAGCCACCCCTTGCCTGCCCGCCCGGCTCTTTAGGGCCCCAACAGGAAGCAGTTGTTGGAGCTAAGCAGTCACTACAAGAAAGAATTGGCAAAACAGCTGGCTCAGTTCAAATTGGATCTGAAGGAGGCTCAGCAGAAGCACCTCACTGAGGACTACGAGCATAGGCTTTCTAAGCAGAGGGAAGTCCTGCAGGAATGCAAGGCCAGGTACTGGCACCTGGAGGCTCAGTGGGCTGAGATGGTCAGCCAGTTCAAGGCCATGAGTGCAGTCCCACTGGAACAATGCCCTCCGGCTCTTTGCCACCCCCCAGCCTTCACCCACCCTCCAGTGGTGCTTCCCTCCAGCCTCCAGCCTTCACCCAAAGCCCTGCACCAGGAGACTGAAGCAGACCCCAAGTCAGAATTTCTGCCCCCCTCCAACCCGCACAAAAAGACCCTGAACGGGGAAACTCTGCAGCAACACAAACATTCATTGCACATATCCCGCCCAGGGGCCATAGTTTGAGGACCCCTGATTTAATGCAATATAAAAAATGCAAATAATTTTTCTGCGGACCACAAAAATTTTCTTGCGGACCACCAGTGGTCCACGGACCACCAGTTGGTGACCCCAGTTGCTGCCTTAAGGTGTATAATGTGAATGCTTTGCTAAAGATACGTTTGTGATGCATGGAGGTGACACTACCTGGGAATCCAATATATTCCATGAGTAATTGCATGGTAGAAGATATGAAAAACATAAATCTAGTAAGCAAGGTCTTATAATTTGCTTATAATTTAAACCATATTACATAGTTTGATTCCACGTATATTTACATAAAAGTGAACACTATATTGTAAATTGCTATAGAACACTGAATTGGATGATCTACATTTTAAGAATTTCAGCACTGGACTCACACCAGTATAGTATACCTTGGCAACTTTAAGATGTGTGGATTTCAACTTCTGGGGGAAATTACATGCATGAAATTCAATTTCTGAATTCTGAGGGTTGAAGTCTACACATCTTAAATTTACTTTAAAAACCACCAATATAGTGATTTGTTAGTCATAGGAACCATCCACATTCAGATTCCTCAACAGCCTGATGCTCCATCGGGGAAGTGTTGAATGAAAGATTGAACTAGGACATCTTTTAAAAATATTTTAATTAACACATTTAATCAACAATATGGTGCAGTCCTAGATTCCAGATTGTAATGAAATATCCAGGAAAGATGGGACAGGGAAAACCAGGACTTCATTCATGGAAAATCTGAAAGGAGAGTCGGGTTCTAACAGATGCCTAGAAGATGCATCAGTGGGCACTTTACAAAGTTCAGGGAGGAGGAGAGTTTTCTAGAGTACAGGTCTGTCTGTGCCCAACCACAAGATCAGGGGTGAAATCCAGCAGGTTCTGACAGGTTCTGGTACCGGTAGCGGAAATTTTAAGTAGTTCGGAGAACCGGCAAAGACCACCTCTGGCTGGCCCCAGAGTGGGGTGGGAATGGAGATTTTGCAGCATCCTTCCCCCAGGAGTGGGAAGGGAATTGGGATTTTGCAGTATGCTTCCCCTGCCACGCCCACCAAGCCACGCCCACCAAGCCACACCCACAGAACCAGTAGTAAAAAAATTTGGATTTCAGCACTGCACAAGATGACATCTACTTACAACACAAAGAAACCATACCTTTTCTGATTACCTTAGAATGCTACCAAGTTTGTAACAGCAAAGGCAACGCATTAAATATTCTCATCACAAATTGTTGGTGGTCTTTGACAAAAGCAATGGCTTGAAATTGATTCAAGAGTTAATTGGTAAGTCATGCAGCTGCTTCAGGTGTAGAGCATCACAGAAATGGCTTTAGAGAAACGACACCGTTTCTCTCTATACAATCACCAATCAGCTACAACAGACACAAAGAAAACAAGAAGAAACTCAGTGTCACTGTTCCAAGTAACACATCCATTGAAAGCAGAACTCCGAGGCAGGTAGATTCCTCAAAGAACATGTTTATTGGATACATTATATTGGCACAGCCAGTGAAAATCAACTCTGAACCTGGGCTATCTACTTCCTCCCTTCCCTTCCCTCTCTCAGGCTTCGTGGCAACTATGAGGCAGCACAAGTTGGCTTCAGCCAGGTTCGCTTCACTCAGAGTTGCATATACTTGCCCTATATGAGATTGGTTCCATAGTCTGGTTCTCACCTAACACTCAGAAGTTGATTTGGGATGTACACAGCATCTTCCACTGAAATGACCCTGTTGGATTTATGGGGAGCATTAACTATGGTCTTCTTTGAACTGTTTTTCTAGACAGCCTCAAAGAAGCAGCATTTACAGTTTGTTTGTTTGTTTGTTTGTTTGTTTGTTTATTTATTCAATTTAACCTTCATCCTGCTCTTTTTCTTTCTCAAGCAAACATTCTGATGTTTTATTCATTTTAAGATGCCAGGATGCTTTTAAAAAAGTATGTATTTTGCTTCTCTACTGTCATTGGTTTGTCAATTTTCATTTGTGCTAATGTCATCTCTCAGTAACACTGATCCCCCCAACATCCCTCATTTGGCTTGGTTTTGGCAAGGCTAGCCAATTTATCTAATGACATCAGGCATGTCTGATTTATCAGACATGTTACTTAAAAGAAACTACGTGCCTCCTCAGAACAAATACCTTATTCAAAACATCTACTGCACCCCATATCACTTCAGGCAATGGTAAGAGATCACAAGAGCTAGTGCCAAAATGAGTTTTTGGGGAAGAAATGGCAACCTGAGATGGTTCTGCTTAAAGGAAAAGTGACAACTCTAGCAAAATGAAAAGCTGGCAAGTAGTTCTTCATAATTCCTCTCTGGACAAGAAGAGGACTTGAGATTCCCCACAAGTGCTCCTTGTTTCTTGCAAGGAGACCGCAAGGCAACAATCTCTGGTGGATTTAAAGAAGGGGTGAAATCCAGCAGGTTCTGACAGGTTCTGGAGAACTGGTAGTGGAAATTTTGAGTAATTCAGAGAACAGGTAGTGGAAATTTTGAGTAGTTCGGAGAATTGGCAAATACCACCTCTGGCTGGCCCCAGAGTGGGGTAGGAATGGAGATTTTGCAATATCCTTCCCCCAGGAGTGGGGAGGGAATGGGGATTTTGCAGTATCCTTCCCCTGGAGTGGGGTGGGAATGGAGATTTCACAGTATCCTTCCCTACCACGCCCACCAAGCCACGTCCATCAAGCTACACCATGCCCACCAAGACACACCTATAGAACCGATAGTGAAAAAATTTGGATTTCACCACTGGTTTAAAGCTCAGGGAGATAGCAATAGCACTTAGACTTATATACCACTTCATAGTGCTTTACAGCCCTCTCTAAGTGGTTTACAGAGTCAGCATATTGCCCCCAACAATATGCTGCCAATATTTGAGGACCTTTACCTGGGTCCTCAGATAAAGAAAAATCATTCTTGCCTAAGCCACAGTTGGTGCCTTCAAAAGTATAAAGGGTTTACATCCTTCCTTTTGTTATCATTTTTGGAAATTGTTTATTAATTGCTTTTTAGCTTTTAGAAATCTTTAGATCATGGGTGTCAAACCTGCGGCATCATGTTGCCGTCACTTGACGTATTGTAATGTTTTTTCCCTTCATGGAGCTGGGGTGGGCATGGCCTGCGCATGACGCATCCGACCTGTGGGCTGCCAGTTTGACACCCCCACTTTAGATCAACAGGTTTTACAGCAATAAGTAAGCTTCCTTCAATCTTTAGCAAAAATTAAATTCAAGTTTAATCAATTTGTACAGGTTGTTCCTTAGGAACTTAGTTATTATATCAAAATCTATGAAAAAATGCTTCAGACAATTGTCAGTCAATTCACCTTTGGGGACAGTATTCTGATGAAGAAGAATTAGATATCATTTTATTGTCCTATTCTTTTCATTTCCAAATAATGAATTGCATTAAACTGTTTCTGTTTTTCCTGTAAAAGCTGGTCAAAGATTGTAATAAACATATTTGATTTGAAGGGATATTCAAACAACAAACCAAAACAATAATCTGGATAATTTCCCTATATTGGATTTACAAAAGAAGCTTGTTAAAACCTGAACAATTTTATGAAAAGGGATAAAGAAAAAAATGAAAAGAAATCAAGTTCTTTTACTTACCTTCTTTGAAGAGATTAAAGATCAAGATTGTTAAAAGTACAAAATTTAAAGTTGGTTTATTTGATCAAGATTAAAATGGATTTATTGTTCTCTCTGATAATCCTTAGTGGACTTTTGCTGATCAGGGCTGAAATGGTGAGATTTTAAGGAACTGTTTATAGATAAGAGATGAGATATGGAAAGAAGAGATCATTTATTGATTTTAAGAGAAGGTGATAAGTTACTAAAATTGTTTATATGAGTTGTCATTTATTTATATATTTCTTTTCCTTTTCTATTTGAATAACCATGAAAACTGACTTGCATCATAACTCCTTTTAGCAACATTTAGCTAAGATGTCTGCATGTTCAGTCATTTTGCCTCCACTGATATTTACAAATGAGGCTACAAATTGCACACATTTGCATTGTAAAAGAGGCATCCATTTCCCTCGGTCAAGTCTATGTGAAATGTGACCATCAACAGTTTGCAGTCACAATAGTTATCATTAGACAGACTGTTTAAAATATTTCTCATCCATTAGAGCAGTAATCAAAACAGCTGGTAAATTAGATAAATAGTAGAATCACCATCCTCCTTGGAAACAAAACAAAAAAATCTGAGCTATACCATTTTGCTACTTTGTTATACCACAAAAAACAGTGACTATGACCGTTTTGTGGTCAGGGGATATTAGCGCTTGCAGGTACCTCCTTTTAACATTTCAAAAGCTGTAGCAATCTTTTTAAAATAGGCGTAGGGTGGAAGTGTTTTTCTATATATTGGCTGTTTAATGGTGCTAATGTAGTGGTAGCTGAAAGAAGCATCCCATTTATAAGGCCTCCAAAGAAAATGGATCCAATTAATTAGACTCAGAGGAGGATGGAAGGGTTTCAGAATGGATAAGTGTATTATTAGATTCTGCTTCATCCTCCCACTGGAATACATCTTTGTAACACAGGCAGAGAAGGTGCCTAGCTACAATGGGGGAAAAATAAGATAGTTCCAAGGCAGTATGTCATGTTCTTCTCTTCTACATAATCTTCTGAATTTTCCAATCTTTCTACTTTCACTTAATCTTCGTCAGGTACCCAATTAGGATCATACACAGAAGGAGAGTTGGATGCATGATTAGCAAGTTACATCACTGTCCTGTCCAATACTACAATTTCATTTCTTCATTCTTAACTCCCTAAACTTGGTCTTCAATGCTGCCAAATTGCCTTGTTCTGTACTTCAAATGAATTTTTCTATGTTAAGGGCTGCTAAATTTTCATTCCTCAATAGATGACTTCGCCTTGCATGCTAAAGCACATATTTATTTGGTTTTGCCAAATGCATATCAATTATTTCATATTTTTGCATTAGTAGATATCTTGGGAATTCTAACTGAAAAGTGGAATATACTGTAAATACTTTACATAACAAATTCATACCCTAATAAGATATAAAGTGAGTACAGATTAAGACTGATTTTCAGGATTTCTTCTGGTGCTTTATTTATGAAGTTGGATGATTATGCAGGATTTTTACCAACATGATGAGGCTATCGTTGCAAGTGCAAACAAGCCTGGGGAAATTTATGCTAATAGAATTGATCTGGAGTTGGCTTTCCTATATCCAGCTGGATAAAATACATTGAGTACAAGCCTGTGACTGCAAAGGTTTCCCCTGACTTTCCACCCACTCCAGTGAGTGTGGCATACAAACATTTATTCAAAGATAGTTGGGTCCCAGCTTCATTAGAAAGAGGAACCCTGAACAAAGGAAGATGTGAACTTTTGTAGAAAGCATAGATTGTGAGCCAGAAAGTCCTTGGGCTTTGATTCACTTGCAGCTGTTGGAAAACAGCAGATACGTTCTTGTCCCAATGTTCCATGTAAATGAGCAAAAGATGAAGTCAGTTGCTAAAGAGGTGGGAAGCTGAAATACTTGAGTGCATTTTCTTTGCTGGGAGCGGGATACCTGCAGATTTTGCTTGGTTGCTATCTTGCAATTTCTTTATTTACAGGTCACACTACAGCAGCAGCAGGAGAAGGAGGCGGCGTCTTCTTTTTTTGGCTTGGGGGCTTTGTCCTTTCTGAGTCTGATGGGAGGGAGAAGCTGGATTTTGCATAGGTCACATGCCATGGCAGGGCACTCTAAAAACTTTCTGTTCACCATTCTCTCTGCTCATGATTGCGGTCCTTAGAAAAATGAAGTCTAGCTAAGTGGGGTTTATGGAGTGCTTGACGCTCTTTGAGCTTGATGGTTTGCTTGCAGGTGCTTTGTTATCAGGTTAAGTAATATCTTCAGTCTAGAAGAGAGTGGGGTTTGCTCCCTGTTTTACATACAGTATCTTGCCCTGTCAGTGTGGTGGGGATGCTATTTTCTTCCATATTCTCTATGGAATATAGTCTATATGCTGTTCTAGTTGGCCAACATGAATTGGGCTTCATTTTGGCCAAAGAATAAGTCATGTCCTTAAGCTATGGTTAAGAATAAACATTTGCTCACATTGTGCAATCAGGTTTGAGAGTGGCGTGCAAACTTCATCACAGAAGCTACAAAACCTTTTCCTATCAAACAAACACACCTTCATTCATCCAAACATATCCTCTAAACCACTTTGATAAATTAAATTGTAGAGCATCTGGCATTTTTAATACTGATTTTATCATGCATCAAAGATATAAAACCTCTCATGGTCCTTTTTTTATTTGTTTATTTAACAAAGGGATATAAATATTCTTCCTCATCCTTGGTTGGATTAAAGATAACAGTCTCATTAGATTGACTGCTGAATGTTATTTCTTCTAAGCATGGATATCATGTATCTTCAATAGCTTCCTTAACCATTACATCAACACTTACTGTAATTAAAGTAAACTGAGGGCCCCTCTAACAAGGACAAACAAGGTTACTGCTCACCATAATTTAACAGCATTGCTCTATTTTGGGCACAATTTCAAATGGTAAGATTTATGGCAGGGACTGCTGTACTTAGATGCTCATTCCAATCTGCCTGCAAGTTTTCTCCTAGGCCATTTTCTTCAAGAATACAAGGCACACATTTCAGGACTCATTGCCAAAAGATCAATGATGTGGGCTCAACTTGTGATTTGACAAACTTATTCTACAGTACTGCATATGAAAAGGACAGTTTTTCAGTAGAGGTACATCACATGGTTGGCTTGACAGACCTCTAGTTCCATTATTATTGAAAATGCTTTTGTAGGGTGATGACCAAGATTGAAATCATCAATATGTGAAGAAAAAAAAGCCCTCCAAGTTTATATGATAGCAATAAATAAAGTAGTTTAAATGTGCTTAAAACACCTGTTTATAAAGACTATAGCTGTAAGAGCATATGTCTTCCCCAGACTTACAATTCCAGAAGGAGGAGGAGGAGGAGGAGGGGAAGGAGGAAGAGGAGGAGGAGGGGAAGGAGAAGGAGAAGGAGAAGGAGAAGGAGAAGGAAAAGG
>JANHZT010002766.1:80023-93160 GCA_032468215.1 Stegonotus admiraltiensis | reverse complement strand
ATGCTAACTCTCTGTAAACCACTTAGAGAGGGCTGTAAAGCACTATGAAGCGGTATATAAGTCTAAATAATAAATAATAAATTTACTCAGTAATTCTAAAATAAAGTTCTATTATCCTTACCTTGCCTTCAAATCAGTTAAGAAACTCAGCAAAAGACACAAATGAACCATTTCTGTAAGTAGGAAAAAGTTCAAAGTTGGTCCCCCAGAATTTGGCACTTTGTTTTTACATCACATTGGTTGTTGTGGAATAATTTGAAAGATTCTCACTTCTTTTTGTTGGTGTTGAAACTACAAGACAAATTTAGGGCAATAATTCTAATGATGTTTGCTACAGAAAAATTCCCCACTCAATAGCTTTCTGATTCCTTTTGTTCTTTTCTTATGACTGCACACTGTTTACCTGAAATTAAGGCTCTTGAAATCCTGACATTCATGTTTATTTGATGGAATGGGGGTTAATTTCTAAAACCCTTTTTTTTGCTTATGTAATATGAATTAGCATTTCTTGGTGCTTGCTATTTTAATGTTTTATGTCAGTTCTACTGTTGTGTGTTCCACATGCACTCAATAGCTATGCATAATAATGAACGACAATTCATCTGAATAATCAATTGTTTAAACATCCACTTCTTCAGATATTCATTTGTTCCTTTAATTTGATGCAGTCTTCGAAAGACAATCAAAACCTACATATTTTCTCTCACATACTTGTGCACTCTGTTGTCACGTGCAGTTCTTTGATGAAGTTTTAACACATGCTTAGCAATGAAAGGCTTGCCAGTTCCCAAATCAGAACAAAATGGCCTAAATCTCCAGCATAGTGAAAGACAGAAGTAGATATAGTTTGGCAAGAGAAAGAAAGGAAAGTTTCCCTCATTATTTGCACAATATGGTTGGGTGACATTAGGACACCTTAAAAATATTAATGTGAAACTTGCCAAAAAAAATTCAGATACGGGATTAGTAACGTTCAAGGATATCGGCCGATAATATCCAAAAGTGAAATGAGTTTGATAGGTAGGGAGATCTAGTAGTTGTAATTGTTGAGTGGATTGTTCAGAGGTTTGAATGTGATGTTAGTTATAGGATAAAAATATCTGTCTGTTTATAACTCCCAGGTAGGCTATATTCTCCTTGAATGGGTTTTTGTAGAGAGCCATGGAGATGGCTTTGAGGAAAATACTCAGAAGCTGTTACAAAAATAAAAAAGGGCAGTAACAATCTTTAAGCCCTGGGAAGGGAGACATTATTAGGAAGAAATTCAGGATGGCTTCTCTTTGACTCACTGAAGTATAAGAGAAAGAGAAAAAACAATTAGACTTGCACGATTCCAATGTAGAACTCAGTTCTAATCTTCTTGTGAAATCTGTTTCCTGATCTGGACAGCTACGAAAGGCTGGCAGTTTTAGAAAGAGCTTTTGATGGATAAAAGCAGGGATGAAATGCTCCTGGTTCAGACCGGATCGCCCGATCCAGTAGCGATGGAGGCAGGTGGTTTGCAGAACCGGTAGCAAAAATCCCTGCCCCCTCCCATGCCCAGCTGAGTTGCACAATCATCAGAGGCTTTTTTTTTTACTTTTAAAAGCATTTTTTCTACAACTTTAAAATGCTTTTAAAAGTAAAAAAAAAAAGCCTCTGTTGATCGCGCGGCTCGTCAAAGGCATTTAAAAGAAAAAAACCCTTGTTTTCTTTTAAATGCTCTGATGATCCCAGCTGAGTTCCCTGATCAGCAGAGGCTTTTTTAAAAAGCCTCTGCTGATCAGGGAGCTCAGCTGGGATCCTCAGAGCCTTTTGAAAACACTTTTTTACAACCTCTTAGCTGAAGAGGTTCTAGAAAAAATGGTTTTAAAAGTAAAAAAAAAAAATTGGCCATGCCCACCCAGTCACATTACCCCACCACCACCAAGCCACGCCCACAGAACCAGAAGTAACAAATTTTAGATTTCACCCCTGGATAAAAGCAAATAAATTAAAACATTCCAGACAAGATGGAGATGTTGTACATAGAAAAAACCCAGTACCCGTATTTTTTTTGTAGAATAAGATGCACCGGAGTATAAGATGCAGCTTAGTTTTTGGGGAGGAAAATAGGGGGGGGAAATCTGCCTACCAGGTATTCATCTGGCTAGTGTCCTTAGTCTGGTCAGCTTTAGCACATTAGTTTGTTGGTTTTGAGCGTGAGCGCTTTTTATCCCCTGCTTGGGGATAAAAAAAGCTTCTAAAGCACAGCTGAGAGTTGGAGGGAGCAGGCAAAGTGCGGCCTCGTTAGGGCTGAAAAAAAGCTTTGAAAAAGCTACATTTGGAGTATAAGACGTACCCAAATTTTCAGCCTCTTTTTGGGGAGGTATGTCTTATACTCTGAAAAATACGGTAATTCAAGCACTAGATCCAATTTTTCTTGATGCAGATGCGTGGTACATGAAAATCAAGAATAATACTTTTCCCCAATTGAAAACCAGGTCGAAGATTCTACTAAAAAGTCTCACAACATAGATATACATTTCATAGGTCTGTTTGTTCAGTGTATTTAAAATAAAGCCTTAAATCAATGATAAAAAGAGATTTTAAAAAGCAGATGAATATCGTTTTACAACTCTGCGTGTGCATTTATCTAATTTCTAATCCCACTGATACCATTTGCTGGCTGGTGACCCAGACTTGTTTATATAGTGACCTGACATAGATCATACAAATAATATATTTGTCATTTTAAAAAGCCATAGTTGTGCTTTATAAAGGTGAGCTCTTTCTAAAGAGTTCTCTATCATAACTTTCTGTTTGTTGATATCCTTTATTAAAAGCCTGCTCAATTCAAATTTAGTACAAACGTAAGTATATGGGAAGAATACAGGAAACAGAAAGCAACATGAAAAAGAACAGCATAATGTAAAAGGAAACACAACATAATTTTAATGCCAATTCCGACTATGAAAAAATAGCAAAAATGGTGCAGAGAAGTTTGCACTGCGTTTAATTGAAATCACACAGAGATTTTTCATTCTAATGGGACAATATTACGTTAGTGATGGATTAGGATTCAGCATGGCAGAAAGGAAGACCAGGTTCAAAACATTCTGAGCTTTGAAGCTTTGTGGCTAACCATAGCCAGGTGGCTCCCAATCTATGCTATTTCACAAGATTGTTGCAAGGATAAAACAGGACAGGAGTGGTGGAGGGAGAATTTCACATATTAAACAAAACACCATGAAGGAAAATTTAAATATAAAATCCATACAAATATATTGTATTTTTCTAGGTGATGACATGCATCGCTGAGGTTATTTCTAACACAGTAGCGAAGCCAAAACCACTCTCAATCAGCCAAGAATGCCTAGAAACTCTCCAAGGAGGTACATTTGCTTTCCAATTCTCTCTTAAACAATTCAGAAGTTGACAAGATTGAATATTAAAGTTTTAAGAACATGTATGTCAAAAGCCACTTTTAAATTTTAGAAAAATGGGTAGGTAAGTTGAACTCAAGTAACTGGTCTGCTAATGAAACTACGATGAACAAAACCATTGTGTGCCAACTCAATTTGTTACTACTAAAATAATAAGCCCTTCTGTTCTTTCAGATGAAAGAATTCGTTCCATCCTTCGCCATCAAAACTTACTAAGGGAGCTTCAAGAGATTGCAGTTCAAGGTACAATTCTGTTGGAATTTTGTGCCTTTTGTGTCTGGGGGCTATCTACTCTTATGGGTATTTTTTTTTAATGTAATACAGATAGGATTATGTCTACACCTAATGTGAGAATGCCACAAAATATTTTCCCCATTTTCCAAAAGGGGGAAATAAAAAATGCAGCAAATGACAGACCAATCAAGTTGGCATCAATGCCTGATAAAATTGTAAGGCAGATCACAAGGAGATTGTAAACACTTCGAGAAAATGTAGTAATTAACAGATCAGCATGGATTTGTTAAGAACAAATCTTGTCAGACTAACCTCAGGTCATGCTCAGAGAACTATTTTAATGGATGTTGGGAATGCTGTAGACATAATGTACTTTGATTTCAGGAAAACATTCGATAGTACATTTTGAAATGCTGTCTGACATAAATAACTAAGTAAATACTTATAACTATGAGCTGGATGTCATGATAAAACGGATAACAGCTGCCTCAAAAATCAGTCATTGGGGAAGCCAGCAGGGAAGTTGCAAGTTGCTCTGTAAGGCTCTCCCATTCCTGCCACTTTTTGTACGGAGAAGTCATGCTGGTGATCTTGTATTCTATTGTATCCACCTGCCTGCAGCACTCCTCCATCTGTACTCAGTAGCACTCATCTGCCCAGTTGCACTCAAGTCAGGCTGAAGCATCCACCTCCAACCCACCCACACTTGCATTGTGCCACAGCAACTACTCCCCACTCGCCCTTCTGCACTTGGTAGCATTTACCTGCCCACCGGCCTACTTGCGAGCCATCTAAGAAAAGACTTGCTGTGACTGGGACTTGCAACTTTCTGTTGGCTTCCCCATTGACTTCCCATTGGAATCTGGCAGAAAGTGGCAAGCTGCACTCACGTAAACTTCTCCCCTAACCATCTGTGATCCTTGCTTAATGACAACAATTGGGACTAACTGGATTGCCATCACTAAGCAATCACATGACATTGCATTTTATGACCAAATAGTTTTAACAACAGAAACTCCAGTCCCAACTATCGATGTTAAGTGAGGATTGCCTGTATATCCATTGACTTTAAGGGAACATACTCCCAGGAAGCTTGATCAGAAACTGCAGTGCTACCTTCATCATGCTTAAAGGAGAATGGTTAGTGAAAGAAGTATGAATTAACTCCCCAGTTGGTATTAATGGTAACTGTAGTTGAAGTCATAGTTAAGTTAGCTGGCCATGTGGCATTCTGTGCGCATGTTTTTATAGTAGTATACATCATAGTTATCGTCTAGTTGTAATTATTCTTTCTCCTGCTCCCCTATCACTAAATAGGAAAGATTTAACAGAATAACAGGAAACCCTACACAAATTCAGACAAATGGTAGTCCAATCTCTTCTTAAAAACTTCCAGTGTTGAAGCACCCACAACTTCTGGAGGCAAGTTGTTCCACTGATTAATTGATCTAACTGTCAGGAAATTTCTGCTTAGTTCTAGGTTGCTTCTCTCTTTGATTACCGTAGTTTCCATCCATTACTTCTTGTTTCGCCTTCAGGTGCTTTGAAGAATAGGTTGTCCACCTCTTCTTTGTGGCTGCCTCTTAGAAATTGGAATATTGGATATTGGAACCCTTAGATTTGACTTTTAGTATATTCTGCACTCGTAATGGTGAGGGGACACATATTGATGATGATGACGACAATGAAAGAAGTGCTGAAAAATGTTTATATTCTTATTTTCCATTTCTGAAACAGGAGCAAGTGAAAGAACAGAGCAGCAGAAGAAAAACAGCGGATTTGAAGACGAGCTTTCTGAAGTCCTTGAAAGCCAAGGCAATGGGAACACGGAAAGAGGTTGATGTCAGCATAACCTCTACATAATCCTTTCCAAGCAATGTAAATGTGGATGTTATTTCAAATGGCCTTGGGACACACACCTGCTTCACAGCCAAACTGGTTTCTGTGACAACTGTGACCAGGTCATCTCTGCACTGCTTGGTTCACAGCAAGGAAAATTTTTGATAATATTTAAAAACCTTCTGCAGTGCTGATCTAAACCAATAAGGAAAATTATGTTACAAACAGCTACAAACACCATATTGCTTAAAAGTCTTGTCTCTTTGTTGAGCAAAAATTACTTCAAATATTGACAACACACACATGTTAAGAGCCAAGTGTAAATTTCTCCTTCCTTAATTGTACTGTACAACAATTCTAATTTGGGCAGCTAAACAAAAGCCACACTTCTTTATAGATTCCAAATAGTAGGAATATAACCACTGATGTGCTGGTACATGTTTAATAATCAGCTCTGCTGGCTCTTTTACTCCTCTGCTTTGCTCTCAACCAGCTCAGAAAATTCCAGTAATCAAAATCAGAATAGAACAGAGTTGCAAGGGACTTTGGAGGTCTTCTAGTCCAACCCCCTGCTCAAGCAGGAGACTCTATACCAGTGATGGCAAACCTTTTTGCCGTCGCGTGCCAAAAGCGGGGGTCACATGGGTGTGCGTGTGCTTGCGTGCCCAATGCCCATAATTCAATGCACCCGCCCCCTACCCCGCACATGCAACCACCCCGTGCTCCTCCTGCTTTTGGCATGTGATGGCACAGTGGGCCCGTTTCTCACCCTCCCCAGGCTCCAGAGGCTTTCTAGAAGCCTGAGGAGGGCAAAAATGGCCTTCCCCAACCCCCCAGAGGCTGGAAATGGCCTGTTTCCTGACTTCTGGTGGGCCCAAAAGGCCTGAAAACCAGCTGGTCAGCATGCACATGCATGTTGGAGCTCAGCTAGGGCAATGCTCGCGTGCCCACTGATATGGCTCCGTGTGCCACAGGTGGCACGCATGCCATAGGTTCACCATCATGGCTCTATACCATTTCAGACAAGTGGCTATCCGGTCTCTTCTTTAACACCTCCAGTGATGAAGCACCCACAACTTCTGAGGGCAAAGCTGTTCCACTAGTTAACAGTTTTCACTGTTAGGAAGTTTCTCCTTAATTCCAGGTTGGTTCTCTCCTTGATTAGTTGCCATCCATTGTTTCTTTGTCTTGCCTTCTAATGCTTTGGAAAATAGGAAAAAAAGGAAATAGAAAAAAAAAGGAAATTTAACAATTGGCTTTTTCGAGGTGGTATATGCCAGCTCCCCATACTACTGCATATAACCAAGAACATATGCAATATTAACATAGAGTACAGCAGTCGTTTTAAAATTACTGTTCATGTCAACAAAAACAAAGAAATATGATAAAATATAGCCAGCAGTGTGCTGCTGCAGCCAAACAAGCTAATGCAATCCTAGGCTGCATTAACAGAAGGATAGAATCATGTGAAGTCTTAGTACCTTTTTATTATGACTTAGTAAGACCACATTTTGAATACTGGATCCAGCTTTGATCACCAAAGTATAAAAAAGATGTTGAGATTCTGGAAAGAGTGCAGAGAAGAGCAACAAAGATGGTTAGGGGGCTGAAGGCTAAAACATATGAAGAACAGTTACAGGAATTGGGCATGTCTAATTTAGTGAAAAGAAGGACTAGGGATGACATGATGGCAGTGTTCCAATATTTGAGGAGTTGTCACAAAAAGAAAGGGTCAATCTATTTTCTAAAGCACCAGAAATCAGGACAAGAAGCAATGGATGGAAACTAATCAAGCAGAGAAGCAACCTAGAACTAAGGAGAAATTTTCTAACAGTGAGAACAATTAATCAGTGGAACAGGCTGCCTTCAGAAGCTGTGGGTGCTCCATCACTGGAGGCTTTTAAGAACAGACTGGACAGCTGCTTGTCTGAAATGGTATAGGGTCTCCTGCCTGAGCAGGGGGTTGGACTAGAAGGCTTCCAAGGTTCCTTCCAACTCTGTTATTCTGTTCTGTTAGAAAAAGGAAGTGCAAATACCTGAGCTATTCTACCTTCCTGAGTTACATTTCAAACTGTAATCCTCTGATAGGTTAGATAGTGTCATTGATTCAATGAACATGAATTTAGGCAAACTCTGGGAGTCAGCAGAGGATAGGGGGGTTGGGTGTCCATGGGGTTGAAAAGAGTCGGACACAACTTAGTGACTAAACAACAAATTCTCTGATGTGTCAATGCACATGAAGATTTCTAGGGTTGGTGGGAATTAATCTAGCTTTACGTTTGTAACAAACTAATCACTTTATTTAAAGAAATTATAGGAGCAGAGCCAAGTTAGTTTGTGGTAGCAAAAAAATCCAGAGTCCCAGGATACTTTTGGCAGACTGAAAGTGACAGTTTTGGAAAAATGAGGCTTTAAGACTTCATTTCAGTCATATTTATCTTATCCCATATTCTAAAAGGAATTCTACCTAAACATTCTTTTGTTTGCATCAGAACAGGGAATAATTTTTAATGTACCCTTTGAAAAATCTTCTTGGGAATCCTAACCAAGATAAAACAAAGAACAAAGGATAAACTAGATCTTATACTTTTCTATATTACGGCTAAAACCCAGTGATACCGAGTCTCATATACTCCAATTTATAGATAGAATATTAGGATAATAAACTCATATATTAATGGAATAGAATTAGAAATAGAACAGTCTGATCTACCTTTAAAGCATGAAATACAATCTTGAAATACTAGATTGGGAAAAAATATGCTGCTCTCTAGTTAAATAAAAGCAGGTAAGAAATATATAATGTCCAAAAGAACATGTGGAATTGATTTACTTTGAGTTTGCAGTTCTGTTTTAATATGGCTTTCTATCCATCTTCTGCTTGTTTCTCCTATTTTTGACCTTCAGATCCATCAGAGGGGACCCACGATGAGAAGCCGACGGCCCCTTTGGCTGAGCTGAAAGCAGAAAAGTCTTTTCAAAATAAAGAGGATGTTTTGAAAGAGGAGGAGGGAAATAGCTTGGAAGAGAGAGAGCCAAGGATTCGAGAAGTTGATCTTGATGATGAAAAGGAGAATATAGCAGGATTTGAGGGCAATGAGGTTGATGAAATGGAAGGATTGCCTTGGAGTGATACAATAGACAATCACATCAGTGACATCAGGGAAGATGATGTACTTAAGCAGAGACACCAGGAAGTTGAAGACGTTGCAGGGACAGAGGGATCTGAGGATGAGAAGGAACATGTTTTCAAAGAGAGTCAGGAAGAAAGGAAGGAGGAAGAGGTTAGCAAGGTCAGAGAGCAAGTTGAAGAGGAAGAAGAGGAGGAAGAAGAAAAGGATGAAGAAGAAGAGAAAGAGAAAGAGAAAGAGAGAAATGCTTCTGAAGAGGAACATCCTACCAGTTCAGATAATGTGGATGATCAAAGGGAAGATGGTATGTCTATTAGTTTGGGCTCAAACTCGACATTTAATATGTGGGGTGGACCCCTATTTCCCATCTTTTAAATTTTGGCTGAAGCAAGTCTATTGGGGAACTTCCTTGCTAGATAGCTTCTCCTTACTGCTAAAATGACAGATTAATGATTACTTGGCAATTTGCAATCTTATGCTGCCAGCGCTACTAGCTTTGGGATTAACTAAAGCAGAGGGTCTGGATATAGATATCCAAAATGATAGAGCCAACATTCCCCATCACTTTTACAGCATAATTTCCCCTTCTCCCAGGACTGTTCCTAAGTATATTTTATATATTCCTCATAGTAAACTGTTTTCTTTGGCCCATATTGAGGCACTACCTATTAAGATAACATCTGGTAGATAGAGCCCTGGTGTAGTATTGCAGGCAAACTCTACCCACAGCCTGGAGTTTGAAGCTGACTGGCTTAAGGCTGACTCAACCTTTTATCTTTCTGAAGTCGGTAAAATGAGCACCCAGATTGTTGGGGGCAATATGCAAATAATGCTTTTGCATTATAAACTACCTAGAGAATTCTGTAGTATGGGGCAGTATATAAGCTTAAATGCTATGGTTATTGCCACATGAATCCCTGGGGTTGGTTGGTGGTTTGAGGGTGCTCCCTCTGCATTTTAAAGTTTTTAACTTACAGTATTTATACGCCATTTTTAACTTTGTTTTTATCTATATTTTATATGGCTGTATGACTTTTATTTGTAAACCATCTAGAGCCACTTAGGTGAAATGGATGGTGTATAAATTTGATAAATAACATACATAAAAATAAATATAAAATCTCCTATGTGAAAACCAATCTTGTTTTTGGTCAGATTTGGAGCTAGAATCTGTCTCACATATGCTATTAAAATGTCTACTTTACAGTCAATGATTATTGAACTTAATACATGTACACAACTCTAATTGTTGTTGCAACCTGGAGGCCATTACCCTTCTTCTGAGTGATCACACTTGAGAAACCTCAAAAAAGATTGCAATTTTTTTATAAATAGCCCTGGTTATTGCAAACCATCTGGTTCCTCCCTCATGCTACTGAATAGCAACTGTTAATTATTTCAGCATTTATCTCACAATTTGTATTCCTTTTTATAGATTGTTAGTCTTTTTTCTTACATTTGGCCTTGGACCATAAATGAATTTTGATTGATTGCATGAATATGTTGGACATCAATTTTAGTGAATTTTGTAAAAACAAAACAAAACATGCTCCCTACATACATTTATTTCTCGCTTCAGCAAGTAAGACTGTCACCTTAGATATTCTCCAATCTTCCCCAAATAATAATTCAGCCTTTCATAATATAATGCCTCCGGTTGTGTAGGATTTCAATTTTCAGCAAATGGATATGATAACCAGGAAATTATAAGAATTACAATCCAGCATTTCTGCAGGAAATAAATTGGAGAAGACACAGGTTCTTATTTGAGAAGCACATTTGAGCCCTGCAGGAAACAGCTTTCTTAACTACTGGGGTGAAAACCGAGAAGATCTTGTTTCTTATATGTAAGCTCTTAATTGTAAATGACAGGAGCAGGTGACAAAGGAATGGAAATAGTTTCTTGTGTTAAATAGGTCTCATTAGGAATTTAAAAGTTAATATCAGCAATTAACTGACAACCAGTGGTTACAACGTATCATGTATGGAGTAAAAGTATATTAAAATATGTTGTATCAACTACAATTCTAAGCATGAAGTAGATATTATAATACTGTAGTCATTTCTGTAATATACTAAAGTCTAAATTACAGTGATTAAATCTCCAATCCTGGGCAAACAAATGAAACAATTCAAAGCTGATAGAAGGCTCACAGAGCTATAGCAATTGTTCACATTGATTGAGAGTGTGAACATATTTGACGGTACTCAAATATGTCTGATTGGGGGCAGTTGGCACACGGTAACTATGCAATCCTTAGAGAAAGTATTGTGATGGCGCAATGGTTGGAATGCTGTATTGCAGGCTAATTCTGCCAAGTGCCAGTAGTTCGATTTTCACAGGCTCAACTTTGACTCAGTCTTCCATTCTTCTGAGGTTGGTAAAGGACCCAGATTGTTGGGGGAAATATGCTGACTCTGTAAACCACTTAGAGAGGGCTGTAAAGCACTGTGAAGTGGTATATAAGTCTAAATGCTATTGTTATTGTGATGGCTAATTGAAATAACCACCTGTGCATACTCTGAGATCCTAACTGATTTTACAACAACTATGTATAACAAAGTAAGTTACACAGAAGATGGTTAGGATTCAGCATCATTTTCTGCCCCACTGAAAGAGTAATTAATTTGGTAAACTGGGCTCAGTGCACCAAATCTCATTTCTCATCCAGGTTAAGAAATAAATATACATTTATGGAAAATGGCTTCTCTTCTTACACAGCACTAGATGATTGATCAATTTTATGATAAAGGACCATTTCATGTACTCTGCAAAGGTGATTTCACATCCTAATATACTCAAATATCTTGTATTTTAGATGGCCATTTGACAAGGTTTTAAATCAGCTTTCTTCATCCTATTGATAGCACCAAACTATAACTTCTGAAGGAAAAGAAAACAAATGATTTACATCTAGTTCTATGTTCCTTATAGATAATCAAGATGATGACAAAAATATCTCAGAAGATACAGATAAATATCGTAGTGTGAAAAGTAGAGGGCATCGTTTTCTAGAGGGAACAAAGCAGGATGATGACTCCTCCTCCCATGACAGCAATTCCAAAAGTGAAGAGATGGAAAAAAACCCTTTCCAAGATGTAGAAGATGCTAAGAGATGGAACAAGATGGATGAACTGGCCAAACAACTGACTACTACAAAGCGTGCAGAGGAGAATGAAAGTGATGAAGATCCAGATAGATCCATGAAAATGGCTTTCAAATCCCACAACACAGGTGACTTCCATAATTCTCCAGAAGATGAAGCAAGGCAGCTGCAGAAGCATCATTCAAAAGAGGACAGTGAACAAGGTTTTCCACTTATTCCCATACCTGAAGAAAAAAAGGATGAAGAAGGGAGTGCAAACAGGAGGACAGAGGTAGGTTGACAAATTCTTGTAGAAACCATGTTTTGAATAAAGTGTCAAAAGCCGGAAGAATGCTTGAGAATTTATCTTGGTGGAAATTTTGAGCTTATTTTCTAGTCAGAGATAGCGGATAATACCAGGAGAAGATGGGAAAATCAGAGAGTCTGTAGGCTGCTGCAGAAATGCTGGCAGCAAACGACTGGCCATTTCAAATACCACACTTGACCACTTCTTAAGTAAATCAGGGCAAGGACACCCTACCTCTTCTATAAGAAATTCACAGAATTCACAGAAATTTATTTCTCCTATGAAAGAAGTTGTAAAGCAAATCAAATGAGAATTGACAGGGGAAAATGCAAGGCACCCTTTCTGCACTATCTCAAGCTATTTCAGGGTTTCCTCTTTTCTTCTGTCTTTTCCAAATTGGAAGGTTGTGTTTTATAAGCTTTTTACAGTGATGTCCATTGGAGGTTTCAAAATAGGGAAGATGGAGGTTGTCCCATGATGCCCCATTTATACATGCACACAGTTCAGTGGTGGGTTTCTACTGGTGAACTGGTAGTGGCAGCGGCAGCAGGCACTGCCCACCCGCCGGGATGTCATAATGGAAGCTCTGTGGATGCGCAGAAGTGCCGCGTGCATGCACACAGTTCCGAACTGGTAGTGAAGGTAAGTGGAACCCACTACTGATACAATTGTCATCTTGTGATTGCTACTCAGCTCATTATGTGAGCTGAGTGTAAGCAGTCTTTTTATTGTATGCTCAGAGGTAAATGTTATCTAATATAATTCTTGTATATGAAATATGCTGAATGTTTTAAGTGGGTTTTACTATGCCTAGAGAGTGACTGTAATGTGACATAATGATCTCCAGACTCAAATTCACAGTTGTTATAATAGTTCAAGTCTGTAATAAAGGAGGTAAGTTGTAATAAAAGTTGCCCCAGCATGTCTTCCTTATACTGTAAAGTATATGTCCTAAATTTCAGTGATTACATAGGATACTACAAAAGCTGCTCTGGTCAAAGTTTCAGATTCAAAAGCTAGAAATCTTTGAGATCATTCCATTAAAATCAGGGGTGGGTTCTAGAATTTTTTACTACCGGTTCTGTGGGCGTGGCTTATAGATTGGGGGTCAGGCCAAATAAAAGGTAAGAATAATG